>LIAE01009799.1:56518-98702 GCA_002287525.1 Diploscapter pachys
CATTTTCGTAGGAATAAATTTCATTTTCAGGGTGGTTGTTTCGTTGGAAAACGTCCAGCAGAGACTTGCCAATTGGTCAAGGAGTACTTCTCGATTGCAGTCAATCTCTCCCACATCAACTTCTCCAACACAGTTCTTCCGTCTGAAACAATGAAATCCATGCTGCTTGGACTGGCCAGTAATCAACAGGTAAAAAATCGTTTCTTGAAGAGTTTCTCAAAAATTTCCATGTACGATTTTTTATTCAACATTCTCAGCTAAAACCCTTCCGTCTGGACATGGACTCCGTTTGCGAAAAGGGCACGGCTTCAGTGATCGAGACCTGTGTTGGAGGGATTCGGTGTGAAAGCCTCAGCCTTCGCGACAACAATTTCGAGGGAGAAATGCAGGTAGAGTTTGCCTCCTAATTTCTTTAGTAAAATTGTGAAATCCAGCCAATTCTACAAGCCCTGTCGAATATCAATTGCCTGCGAAGACTGGACATTGGAGGGAACAATTTGGTGGCTCTGAAGAGGTCTTCCAAACCGCAGCATGCCGCGATGGTCAACAAGATTCTGCTGGACATTGTCAAGCTGTACAGTGATGATTCGGTAAGAATTATTATCTCTGACTGTCTTATCAAAAATCAATGATTAGGCGACTTTATAATATCAATTGATAAGAAATCTTATTCAAATTTGATTTTCCATGATCGTTATCAAAGTCTAACACGAAAAAAGTACAAACAAATTGAAACTTTGTATATTCTTATCCAAATTGTAATTTCTTAGTCCCTGGAAGAGCTAATTCTCTCCGAAGCCAAACTCGGCTCACATTTGAGCGTGCTTCTGAACACTCTTGGCGCAACGACTTCGCTCAAATCACTCGACATTTCCTCCAACGAAATGGGCAATTTCGGAGCCAGAATTCTGTCGAAGGTAGGAAAGAACTCTTCATTTAAAAAAAACAAAACCAACTTTCAGGCCCTTCAACTGAACGTTTCGTTGAGATCTCTGTCAATCGACAACAATAAAATTGGGTCGGAAGGATTCACTGATATTGCTTCCTCTATGCAAATGTAAGAAAATTAAACGAAAACAACTTTATTATTTTCAACGGAAGAAAATCAAAAAAGATTGCTTTTTCGAAATAATATTTCAAATCTTTGAAAACATTAGTGACATTCATTTTGTATGTGAACAGACTTCATAAGTTTTACAAATTGAACCGATTTCTTCTCTTTCTTACAAAGTTTTAGATCTGATTTTCAGGAATCACACGCTCCTAACAATACCGTATCCAGTGAACGATGTGATCGACTCCGCGCAAAGAACGGATAAACCTCGTGTTGTCGCGGCTCTGCAACAGATTCAGTACGCACTCGACAGAAACAGGACTGCATCTGGGGCAGCGGACGAGGCAAATTGCAAGAAGATGCTCACTAATGGGCTGCAGCAGGTAAATTAAACCTAAAAAATAGCGCCTGAAACTTTAATTCCAATTTTTAATTTTCCGAATTGTAACTTGGAACAAAAATCTTCCTTTTCAGGAAAAACATAAATATTGTCTTGTAAAATAAAACCTATGATTTTTCTAAAAGGATAATTTGAGTTAATCGACCGAAGCGATGGTGACGTGGCTCGTCGAGTGAACGACATGATAACGACCGTCAAGAATGAGACGATGCCCGCCCGACTCGAGGAAATGGTCGATGATTTCGTCGAACAGGTTGGTTTTTAAGTAATTTCGAATAAAGTTGGAATTTTCTTTATAAACTCATGCTTTTCTTCATCCGCCTTTTTCAAAACTATGCCAATTAAGAAATTTCATGCAGTTTGCTCAAGAAATGCTAATAATGAGGAAAATTTTCTAGAATGCTTCAAAAGAAAAGTGACTATTTTCAGATCCGTCGCGAAGCGTCTCTGTCGATTTCCGAGCAAATTTCCAAGCTTGGTGAATTGCCGTCTTCCTCCGAATTGCCTATGCAGGTCGAGACGGTCAAAGCAGAACGGATTGCTGCCGACCGACTCAAGGAGCTCTGGACAGAACAGCTCAGGAGTGTCATCAGGTTAGTTCAAAAAACAATTGAAGCTGATATTAGAATGAGTCGAGTTGTATCAATACAGTCGACAGTTTTAGTGCTCCCTTCTCAAGATAATGACAAACAAGGCATTTTTAGTGAAAAATCTCCAGCAAACAAAATATGAAGTTTATTTGATAGTACACCAGCAGTATTTTGAAAATTGCAGTGACTGGCGATGGCGCGAGTTGTGCGAGAAGAGCGAGTCGGTGCTGCGCTCGGCCAGTGCGGGCACTGCTTCGGTCGGTTCGAACGTCAGCTTCGAGGGATCGCCCAACGTCAACAACTCCATGTGGACTTCCAAACGGTATAAAAATATCTAAATTAAAAATCGCTAATCCTGAAAAAGGTACCTTTGATTTTTTTTTAATTCTCTCAAAGTTTTATCAAGATATTTTTGTTGAAAAATGAAAGATAGATATAAATTTATATTTCAGATCCAACGACTCATCGCACCGTCCGCGAAGCATCATCGGGGAATTATCACCGACCGAGGAAAATCAGTCGCCTCCTGTTGAGGTAAATTTATTTAGCGAAAGAAATTGCTAGGTTTTTTTTCAAAAATAAACTTTATCGAAGATTTCAAAGTCGTTATTTTTAGACCGGCGTCAGTTTGGATACACCTCCAAAACCATCGGCTCTCGTTCACCTACAAAAGGCTAGACCCAAGAAACGGGTTACTGGAAGTAGGACTAATTTTCAAATCTTCGAGAAAAAATAAATAATTCCAGATGGGATGGGTGTTTCCCAGCAGACGATCCCTGAGGACTCGATGGTGCTGAGCCGGTGCACGGATTTGACAGACAACGATGCGGACGACAGCGGTTCGACAAGAAGCGAGGACTCCGAGAGGAGGGAGGATCCCGTCAAAAAGGTGGTTGATTTTTAAAATTTATTTAAAAAATTACGCAATCATGCAATGCGAACGAACATTGATCAGAAAACTCGTTCACGTTCTTTCATTTTATGAATTCGATATCATTTTTACCCTCAATAACAAAAATGTACCTTCTGCTATTGATAATTTTCGAAGTCGATGAAAAAATTTCCGTTTAACCTTCTTCATCGAACTAATCTAATCAAACGAAACAGCAATAGCATTTTTAGCCCCTGTCCGATCGTCCCGGTTTCCGTGCGGCGATGCTCCCCGACGCTGCTCTTCTGTCTCAGATCCAACTCCGCCCCGCCACGGATCGAGTCGCTTCGCCCAAATTCGACTCGCCCCGAGACACCTCTTCGTCCAACCAGAACTCGGCCCCCGCATCGCCCAAACATCCAATCGGAAACGCCGGAAATACGCCTTCCTCTTGCGACTCGCCACCTGCCCTGCCCGCTAGAACTAGGCATGTTTTCAGAGTTTTGTATTTTTTTTTTATCGATTTTTGGTTCTTTCATTATTAAGCTCACTTTTTTTTTTAACATTCATGATACTTTTTGGATAAATCAAAGGTTGTTGTGAAAAGGATAAGCACGTGTATGAACTTTCTATCAATACTTCTCATAGTTGGGTAGTGTTCAAACTTCTACAAACCTTTTTGAACGGAAGTTTTCCCTTTAACAATTTCATTTTGATAATTCTTTCTATAAAACGATTTATGAGATTTCAGAATGAACGGCAGCGGTGGCACCTCGATGCTGGGATCTCCCACCCCGCCCTGTCTGCCCCCGAAGCCAGAGCCTCGAATGCGCGTCGCCTCCCCGGAAGCTAATTCCTCACAGGCAACCGCGCCTCCGCTCGAGGATAACGACGAAAATGCGAACAGCACGAGACGGTCTGTGGCTGATATGGCCAGGATGTTCAGCAAGTGAGGGGGGAATCGTCGTAAAATTATATATGGGGATGTATTTACTAGTTGTGTTGGAAAAGAAATGAAATTCTAAACGAAAATACGCTATTGTGTTCACTCGAATTTCATTTTTTTTCTGTTGCTTCAAACAATAGAAATCGAAGAAAATCAGGCAATATTCTCTTTAAATATTGCAGCATTTCATTGTCGTTTCTTACAATTAGCTGATGAAACCCCTTATTATTGTTGATTTGTAGATGTAAAAATTTCGTGTTCAAATTTTAGCCTATCTATTTTTATTATTCATTTAAAATTTTATCTTTCCGCGGTTTTCACGCTTCTCGCTTTGTTTTCGTTGTAGAAAGCTCATCCGGACTTCGAAAATTCGCTTCCTCAAAAATTCCGTTTTGTGATAAAACCTTATTTTCATTGCTAGACTAAATTTTCAATGCAACGATTCAATGATTCATTCCGAAAATTCGAAACCTATTTTATTACTTCCCTATTCATTTTTGTTTATCGTCGAAGGCAGGATATTTTACTGACGATAAAATGCTCAATTCTAACTGTCATGATATTATATTTGTAACGGCTAGATTGGCTCATTTTTACTATCCGTAAATTTTCCTGTCTTTGACTATCATATGGGTGCGTTCGATATGCATTTCCCTAATTTCAATACATTCACTGCTAAAGAAGAATTTCTCTCCAAGCGCCTTTTCCCGTAATTTCATTTCACTTTTCGATCACAGCCTTTTATTCCAAACTGAAAGTTGCTCATATCTTCACACAAGCATTTCGTTGCTTTACTACAGTATTTAATCGATTATTTCCCGGAAATTTAACTTTTATTACCGATTGTTGGAGCTAGAATAGTATCCCATGACTGATAGAGCTTATCCTCCTGTATTTTATCATTCGAATCGGGGTGTATGAACTTTAACTTCGCTTTTCTTTCGAAATTCCTACTCAAGTTCATTTATATCATTAATTCATGCACTCCTAAAACCATCTAAATGCTATTTATACTAAACCTGTCTTTATGTATTTTCCTCTGAAGAATATTCTATTGGGTACACACACACATACGAACCACAATCACAAGGCACATATTTACGGTAAGCAATATTCAATGTCAATTCCGATTTGAATTTGATGTGAATTATGACTCGATTCAAGTGTGAAATCAGTCAACTGTCATATCAATAAAGTGATTTATTTTATTTTTTCATGTTTTTCGTTGAACTCATAAACCAAGGCATTCGTCTAAAGTTACTAAAGTGATGCTCATTTTCCAAATGTCTTGGAGGGTTGTGAATGCAAATTCCATTTTTTACTGCGGCGACCACCGTACAAGATACACATTATCTCATTGCAGACCCACTTCTTCCTTCTAGTTCGTCTTGTCTAAATCTTTTAAGTTTGCGATTTTTTAATCTGAATCAAGATGGTTCTTGAACTTCACGGCATAGACAAGTCTTATCCTTTGGAAAAGCATGCAAAAAATGGAGGTAATGTGTGGTAGGTGATGATTATCAACTCAAAAAAAACGCGAATAAGCTCATTTGCGCGAAATAATTAGGGATAGTTACCCTTCCCTTTATAAAAGGCTTGGTTTTGTAGGTAAAGCTAGAGGGGAGAGGAAGAGAGCACGTATGCATAGAGAGATGAACGGTAGCGAAAATAGCGCAGTGGAAGTAGGGGAAAAAGAAAGAAGACGCAGAAAAATGGGAAGGCTTACAGTAAATGGGCTATTTTAGACCTAATTAATTCGCGCAAATGAACTTATTAGCACCTTTTGAATTGATAATCGCAATCTACGTATCCGAATTGGGTTATGTACCAAGTTGAGCAAGAAATTCGCGTATCAGCTCGTGAGGTTCCCTCGTCAGGAGGCTATCAAAGGATAAGCCTTATCATTCCGTCGTATACAATATTTTGAATAATTTACAAATATGTCATGCAATTAGTATGGAAAAATTGATAAAATCACAATCTCAACTTACCTCATCACGTATTTTAATCGTACTCAATTTTTGAGTAGTTACAGCATATGTAGCCCCATAGGAAATAGCCGCAATTGCAAAACCAAAGATGATGACAAAAATAAGGGCGAAAGTTGTTGATTTCATGGAGAACTCATACGTGTGGGATATCCATTATATTTATCCCTTTTCGCCACTGAACTATTGAATTTTCACTCATACAGATGACAATGATTCAACGTCACACTTTGAATCATTATGAAAAATTAATGATTCAAAGAATAAACGCTTTGTCTTCCATTCTTCTAAGTTTTCAATCATATCCTATGCATATCATTCCGGTGCCCTTTCTCCATTCCGTTAGTTGTTCTTCGCATCGCTTTTCGACTCGTCAGCTGACGCTTCTGGCAGCGAAAAAATCGACGCAAAAATGCAGTGGATGGGCCTAAAATCGGCAGGGATCGACACGAAAATCACACCGAGGGAGTCTCGTTTCTCGCACGAAAATCCACACGAAAAACTCAGCCTTCTTCTTATTCTCGTTTTCTCTTTCTTTTGAGAGTCTCACATTCTTTCCTTGTCGTTTCCGATACTTGATTTATTTCTTTCCTGGAGTTATCAGTGATGTTATCAATTTTGGATTCGGAGTTTAAATTTGACCACCGTATTTTGTAATTTATCTTTGTGTTATTATCCTAATGCTATGGCATGATTTTAAAAATATAAAAAATTCAATATTTTAGAAGACTTTTTCCAGCGAAAAAATTACCATTCTGATAAATAATCTGTCGATTAATTTACTAAAATTGATAGATAAATCTTCCCAAATTTTGATACCCTCAAGTATATTTTCGCTTTCATTTTCCCTTGGCAAGCCTCTATTTATTTTACTCTCCACTTTTTCTCACTTCGGCTTCGATTTCTTCGATTCGGTCAAACAATCATACGGCTTTCTTCTGTTATTTCTTTCGTAGGTGGAAATATCACGTTAAGGTTAGAGTTAAACGGCTTTTCCTCTAAAAATGAGACAGCTTCTCCAATTTTCTCACGTTCTACCCATAATTTCTTGCAAGTCTCTGTGTGTTCACGTCCAAAGAACTGTCAGAAACCGTTCGGTATTTTGCAATCATTTTTCTCAAGTGAAAGTTAGCTACTGGTATTGCATCATGGCACCTCACTTCTGACATATTTCAGTTTGCATCATTTTGAGCATGAAATATCCTCTCATCATAGCATTCTATCACGGGATTGCTATGTTGACTTACAGTGGCGGACAGAATTTGGAACAATTGTGGTTGTGAATTCGGCATGGTAGACCGAATTATCGTGAACCAATTCCAGTGAAACTTGGCAGGAATTCACAATTCAGTAGAGATACCAAGTGTGCAACATTTTATTCAAATTGACCAACGATAATTAGGTCCACCAGGCTGACATCGCAATCATAATTGTTACAAACTTTTACCACCACTGTATCTATTATTAGGATAAATTTTAAGATGGAGCTGCTAATATCTTCGCGAATTACCTAAATTTAGATTTGTCTCTGATATGTTTTCATTTATTTTATTCAATTTATAGTATCAAAATCCTAAAGTCCATTCCTGCAAAATTTAAAATCTGAAAGCTCATAGAACGTTAAGAAATGCGGGATAATTAACGGATAAATATGCCTTTCTCGTGTCATTAAACCCAAACTAATCGTGTTATCTCTAAAAAAGCCACTATTCAGACCTAGTATTTCACGACCAGTTTATCCTTTAAGCACAATTTTAGGCCCTGTCCTTTCAAGCTTCATTTTGCTCCTTTTCATTTTGGGAGAAAAATAATCACTATCAAGAGGGTGAAATGAGAAGAGAAAGAATGGCAATGCCAAATTCAGAACATTACTACTAGCCATTTTCTCCATTTTGGAAAGAAAGTACTCATTTTTAGGAGAAAAGTATTCCAATTTCAAGTGGAATAATGTCTCAAACCAGTTATCCTTTGAGCACGAAGTCAGTCCTCTGCCTATCGATTCAGTCCCCTCCCTTTTCGAGCCAAGCTTCACCCCCTCCCTCCCTCCTCTTCTTTCTTTTCGTAATTCGCCTCCGGCCTTTCTGTTTTCTTTTTCCCTCTTCCAATTTGTTTATCTCTAATTTTATTCTATGCTTCAATAGTAATTATCGCTGTTCCTCGAACTTTTAGCGGCCTTATTATTTCGCAATCATTTTGTAGCAAATCGAAACATTTTGTGGGGATTGTACTATTGCATCATATTACATTTTTCTTGTTTATTATTTTGCTCATATTCAGTCATTCTTATTTGAGCCTATAATTTCATTCATAAAGCTAAAAATATCATTTGTTGAATTTTTATTTGTAGCTAATTTTGTTGTGGCCTAAAATTTTATTCGGGTAAGATATTTTGGGCCTACGCTCTCCCGAAACCTCGTTAAAAACAGCAATCCTTAAGAATTTGATAAATGCGGCTTTTCGCGTGATTCGTTATTTTCACCGCGGATTTAATAGCGCAAGATTCAGCACATTGAGGATTAACCCGGAATTTTGATTTATCCTCCATTCTATATTTCGAAAATTTCCTAATTTAATTGAAATTTTAAGCAAGATAACATCATCCCTATGCACTTTTTTTCCTAAATAGCGTTAAACTTGACAAAAGTACGCTTCAAATCCTATAAATTTGTAATAAAAACTGATCACCCACTTCATAATGTCACGCTTATCCTGCAAACCCAAAAAATCCTCGCAAAAATATGGGACGAATTACTGCGGCTGCATGCAGGCTCGCATATGTTCTGCCGGGTTTTTCTTGGGATTTCCTCTCATTTCGCATTTCTGCTCGAGTTGCACTCGCTCCACCCACATTTTTTCTCCCTTTCTTTATTTTTATTCCGATGTTTCAATTTCGTCGTTTTTATTTGGAATTTGGCAAAGCTCACCCACTTTTATTCGTTTTCAACGCTTTCTTTTCAAAAGTAGTTAGTAGTTGAAACTTTTCGAAGTGACGGTTAGTGAACTTTCGTGTAAAGCTATTTTTCCGATCTCTATTCTGACAACTTCACCAAATTTGGAATAAATATAGTGATGATAATGCACCAAAAGCGACTGAGGTTTCCAAGTATCTTTTTTATTTTTATTTTTCCATCCTCTTTCCTTGCCAAAGGTGTTACCCTAACTCAACTCATCATACTCAAGTGTCTCGTTGATGCTCTTATCACGTCTTATCACTCTCTTTAGATTTGCTCTTTCAAGTGATAAGTGATAGATTCGACGAGATACCTGAAATTAGTGCTTTCTTTCGTTTTGTATACTTTACTTTTCATCAGTTTCGAAGATTTTCGCTTACTTTTCACGCATAATCTGAACGATTGACGTCATTGTTTCGCGTTTTCAGTATTAGCTTGACCGCTTTTTCTCTAAATTTCTAGGGGATTTTTGAAACCCTTGCATATCCTTGGATATTTTTCAAGGGTAAGAGATGAGAATCGTTTGGAATATTCCAAGAATCAGGTTTTATGTCACATCCTCTAAATTTGCAATCAGCGATAAAACTCATTTTATCCGGATTCAAAATAAAGCTTCAGTGACCATAAAAATTCTATTTTGCCTTTTCCTTTTTCTATTCTTATCAGAATATCACCGGATTATGAAAAAGCATATATTTTCGAAGCTGGATTTATGAACGCCGCAAAATCTTGCTTAGGAGATAACTTTTTGAACTAAACATTTCGCTAACGTTGCTAATAAAAATCTGGGAGAAAGGTTAGCTACATGCCTCTTCTGCGATGAATGAACCAATTAACGCGAATTTATTTATCTCTGTAGAGTTGAAGATCCGCTTTCTTTTCTACCTAAAAAACCAACCTGACATGTGCTAAGAATCTCATACAAGCAGCTCTTTATTTTTTCCTTTGAATGAGCTCGAAAATGGATTAGTAATTGAAAGAATTCCGCATTTTGCAGAAAGAACGCTTCAATTTTGCTTAATTATGGTATTTACTAAAAGCGCTGACGAAAAACCTAAAATTAAACAAAATTGCGTGCAAAATACATTTCGTTCGTAGTTACGTAGTCATGAAATATTCATACGTCTACATAATTCATTTTTCATTTATCTTCTAAAGGAATAAAAAAGGCTTTATTGAAGATAAACTGCGAGCCTTCTTTAGAGTCCATCTAAGAAAACGTTCTGAAGATCATCGGGTGTAAAGATTTTCAAAAATGCTAAATTTCTCGAATAATCCTAAGAAAGCTTCAACATCAAGTGTGATATTGAGTAAAAATTAAAAAATTTGGGAGTCAGAGTGAGAATAAAAAGTGAAAACGTTTTAAATCTCGGAATTGGAGTCTGAATTTGAAGTTTCAACTTTTATCCCATTCAGCATTTTCTCTAGGAGATAATAATATCACGAGTATCTCCAGAGTCATGACCAAGATTTCTTCCCTGTCGAATCATCCATCTTATCAGCTATCTTTTAAATCATGGCATCAAACTTTTCTCGGCAACACAATCAAGTTACAGCAGAATTTGAGATAAACATTTGGAATGTCCTTGTTTTTTCCCACGAGGTTAGCAAGGAGTCTGTGCTGCAAAATTTCGGAACTTGAATCTAGGGAAGCTCGAGCGATTTTTGTGCTTCGATCACATATTTCCTTTGTCTTTAGAAGCATGACAGGAGGTTCTTTACAAAATTTTCGTTCATACGTATGGCAAATAGATTGATGGTTTTTCTCTACCAAAGATACTCATTCGCCTTCCTTGTTTTTTTTAATTCATAGTAGATTTTGACTAATGCCTTAATTTTTCTTGCTTGGTTCAAGGAAATCCTTGTTTTCAGAAGCACAACACGAAGTTGGTTGCGAAACCCGCCATTCAATCCCTAATTCTTGGGCAGAGATATCGCTTTCTTTTTCCTCTATAAGAACATCTTTCCCTTCCTAGGTTTGTCTTCTCGACTCACAACAAATCTTCCTCCGACCAAGGATATCCTCGATTCTTCTTCTCCAGGAGCAGAGCACGAGGTCTTCTTTTTCTGCAAAATCCCATCAGCTCTGGTGGCTACATTACTGCAATGATCCAATTGTGTTGGCTATCATTCAAGCTCCGAAAAGAAAGAAAAAAGATAGAATCGAAAAAAAGTGAGAGAAAATGAAGGATAATGGCGAATGGCGAAAAGCGAGGATGTCAGAATGAAAAAAGTGATAGAAGCAGAAAATTAGGGAAAGATATCTGGGATAACGGGTATCTCTCATATCTCAAACTTCAACTTCTCGATCAACTCGGAGAGACAAAGGGATTGAACTGCGTTTGCTCTCTCTGCGTCTTTCCGAGCGTCTGAATGTGTGTGTGTTTGATGGCTGTAATCTCCACCAAGGAACCTCTCTTTCACTCCTCATTTCGGCTCGACTGCTCGCAATTTTCTCGGTACCACCGAAACTCAGTCAATTTCTAATTTCCACTACGAGCCAGAGTCATAGTGCTACTCCGAGAATTCATTCAAGGACCTAACCCGTTGGAAATTCGGAAACTATTTAAGGGGTCTTATTAGAAAAATCCGGCAGTTGATTGTTCTCCAATTTCAAGAACCCAATATTGTTACACCAAATTCATCATCCGGAGAAGATTGTTTTTTTTCCGCAAAAATCCGCATTTATTCTCGGATTCCCGAAACTATTGTCATCGCCCTATCGGGACGAGCCTCAGCTCCCCTCGAATTCCGCGTTCTATCATCGAATCAGGGCCTAATCGGATTGTGTCCATATTCTGACCACGCCTCCATAGAAGTGCATTTTTTGCTAGGGGTTTTTTCCGTCGGCCTAGGATATTTTGTCTCCGGGGATTCCCCTGCGCCTCCTCCATTTAACGCAGCGGGAGTAACTCGGGGCGAGAAGGGCGAGAGGGGCAGCAGAAGCGAACCTAAAAGCCCTCTCATTGGCTTGCCGCTCGGCCCTCCCCGACTAGAGACATTCGTTGAAATTCTTTTGACAACGGGCTCAAATATATTATTACCAATTTGACTCCATAATACAATTTTCTGCCTCTAAAAGTGCAATTCTCAAATTTTCTAATATTTCCTGAAAAATCATGTCAGACTCCGTCATAAACATGGGTAAGCATGAAAATTCTTGAGAAATTTCGTGATTTCATAATTCGCCTTTTTCCTATTTTTCCCGACATAATCCTATGATTTTCTAGAGTTTTTTTTTTTTAAAAAGAAAAATGAATTTTAGCCGAGATGGACGAATCTCATAAAATGGGCTATTTGGGCGCCACGTCCTATGTGGTCGGAAATATTATCGGTTCGGGAATATTTATCACACCTACGTCAATTCTTAGGTTTGAATTTTAAATTTAAACTGGCCTATTTAACGATTTTGTAAAAATTTACAGAAAAGGTATATTTTACAATTATCATGCGATTTCAATATATGTTGTAGAATAAAAAACCTACTTTTTAGGAGATTAGAAGTTTTTTTATTTGAAAATTGATTCTTCTATCTGAATGCAGCATAAACTTCAATATTCTATTATTTCGATTTTTCGAAAAATAGATTCTTGTCTCGAATTAAGCATTGTTTATTCATATGGTGCTATTTTGACATTTCAATTTCAGATCAACAAATAGCATTGGTCTGAGTTTGATCGTATGGCTCCTCTGCGCCGTCATAGCCATTCTTGGTTGGGTGACTCTTGAAATTTTACCTAAATTCTAGATTTTATTCTGAACCTCTTAATTTCAGGGTCGATATGTTATATTGAGCTCGGAACGGCTATTAGGGAAGCTGGATGTGATTTCGCGTATATCTGTTATGTTAAATGGTGAGTATTATTATTATTTTTAAATATTCCGTTATCAAACTAGTCTTAACATTATCCAAAAATTATTTGAATTTTTATTATGCTATTTTACCATCACCATCTCGAAAATCTTTAATTATCCCAAAATATAAAATTTAGGTATTCAATAGCTTTCGCTTTCATGTTCGTATCAGTTCTAATGACGTATCCAGCCACAGTAGCAATTACCGCTGAATCTTTTGGTCAATATCTCGTGGAGGGATTGAAACAGGTCTCAAAATTTATCTATTTATAAGGATTATCTTAAACCTCCAGGTCTATGATATCGATGAAGACTACGTTCCTACTGTACAGAAGCTATTCGGGTTCAGTCTACTATGTAAAATTGTTTACATCAATTTAATTGAAATTTCCAATTTAGGGCTAGTAACCTGGATGAATTTCTTCAGTTTGAGTAAATTTGCCGCGAGGTTTCAAATCGTCGCTACGGCTGCTAAATTACTGTCCTGTTTTCTGATTATCGCCATTGGATTTTACTATTATTTTTTCAAAGGTAATTTTTTATGTTATTAGAGAAATTTTCTAACTCAAATACTATTTATTAACTATTGAATCATTACCATGCTAAAAGCGGCGAGATAATTTTTCATACTATAAATTATTCTAATAGCTCATTTTTTCTTCGTAAATTATCTTAACTCGGCTATGAAATTCGAGCCTTTCATGCATAAGTGCAGCACTAAAATATCGATATCAACAAAATGTCAGCAAGAATTTCCAAATTCAACGGAGTTGAATAACAAATTTGGAGCCGACTCTTCAAAGGGGGTCAGAATTCTTTCTTGCAAGAGATATTTCTAGTTGTCTTGCGTCAAGAATGAATGCATTTCTTTATTGTTTTTCGGAACACCACAAAAAACTTTTCAAAACTATGAAGTAACACGAAAACTTACTTTGCGATCTTTTAGTTTTTCATAGACTTCGTGTTCACTTTACAAAATGGTCATGTTTTAATTTTTCGAGGGTCTGAAGAAAAATTTTGACGAGGAAATGACGTTCATCTTCTGTTTCATTTTGCGACAGGGTTAAATCTATCGACAAAATTCTTGAATTTGCAAATTCTCACACGAATAATAGAAGAATTCAACTAATTTAAATGCTATTTTCATTAAATTTCCAATTTGCGATAATCTATTTTCGACAAGTACGCAACTTAATTCGAAAATTCTGTCACTTGAATGCTGATGTGATATTCAGCGTTTTTTCTTCGGTGAATTTTGAATTTCTCGAAAAAATAAACTCTAGTTTAAAGCATATTTTAACAAATAAAATTACAGCAAAAAATGACGATACGATTTTAGGCTGGGACAGTAATTTACATTACCCAATGAGGGGTTCGAATTATCACGCGGGCGATTTGATTCTTGGCTTCTACGGCGGTCTCTGGGCCTATTCCGGTTGGGACGTGCTCAACTATTCGACCGGAGAGATCGCAAAGCCCAAAAGGTGCCAACATTTGCTCAGACCTTTAAAATATTCAGAAGCAAAATAACAAAAAATTCACCTATTAAAAAAATTGTCAAAGTTCGCTATTTTTCAATTTTCTATCAATGATTTGATACATGAAATTCTGAGTCAATTGTCTCAAGTTAATAACTTTATGAATTTTCGAACCCTTTTGGGCATATTTTTTCTTCGGAAACTTCGAAATAGCGGAGTTTTGAACATCATATATTTTTTATTCAAATTTTGAATTTTTATTTTTAATTCTTCTAAAATGCACCCTTACCTTGAAACCCTTCAGAAACATGCCCCTAGCCCTATTGTCGGGAATTTCCCTCGTCGCGATCGTCTACCTCGCGATGAACGTTGCGTATTTCGTGGTTCTGGACGTGGAGACAGTCAAGTCGTCGAACGCAGTGGCCGTGGTTTGTATTTTGCTTGCCGGTTTTGGTCATTCCTTTCTCTGCTTTGCAGCTCTTCAGCCAGGCATCCATGGGCTCGTTCTCCAATTTGATTCCCTTTCTGATCGGCATTCTCTTCATCGGATCGCTCAACAGCAACTTGTTCTCGGGAAGTCGGTACGATTTTTAGTACTTGATCCTTTAGAAAGGGCTTCTGTATTTGTGTCATCGAATGATCATCTTCATCCTCTGCGTATGTCATCGGGTAGAAATGTAGTAAAAGGACAGAAATAAAAGAATGAATTGTTGACAAATACAATAGATCCCTAGAAAGTGACAAATGAACGCATCAGCGAAGTTCAGCTCATTGGTTAATTTCTTCTGTGCAAAATCAATCCATTTCATTCCATTTCAAATAGTGATAATTTAGGTACATGTACGCAGCAGCCCGACAAGGTCATCTTCCAGCTTGCTTCAGCTGCGTCAACAAGGAAACCGAGTCGCCGAGAGTCGCCGTTTTTGCTCAGGTACAACTCCAGATTTTCGTTATTGAGCCAGAAAGAAAACTACGTCTCTGACTTCAGCTTCTTTTTCAATTTTTCAAATGCCAGTTCCTTCTATACCCTGACATTCATAAGGTTCACCAACTCTTTCAGTCCCTTCTCGCATTCCTCATATCTTTCGTTGGTGATTTGGATACCCTAATCAACTACGTCATGTTCGGATTCTGGGCTCAGCGGATCTTTTCCCTCGTGGCTCTCCTGATCATTCGATACAAGCGGATTCCAGTGCATCCTGACGCTGTTAGGGTGCCTATTTCATGGTATATCATTCTTTTATCGTCAGGAAGAAGAAGAAAATAATTACAGCATCTGGCTATTCCTACTGACAACCGTCGCTCTTGTCGTCATACCGATATTCCAGGAATTCGAGGTAGAGCTTTTTGTTTACTTTAACGAAATTTTTATATTTTTATTTGTACAAGTACTTTTCTAACTCGTCATCTTATTGAATAAGAAAAAATGACTTCAAGGTTACCGCCTTGGCAATCGGCATAATTCTCGTCGGTTTCGGACTCTACTTCTTCACGATCCACCCCAAATCTCTGCCATATTGGGCAATTCGGTTGAATGGTAAAGATTGCTTAGAAAAATCATGGACATAGAAATTCAGAGCAATCCACGCTATTCTGCTGCATAATGTTCGACTGTTTCCCAGATCTGAAGCCTGGTGTCGGAGGGTTGTTTGGAAGTGAATCCTCGCAGGCTCTTCTCGTCAAAACGTAATACTCCTTACTTATTTCGCTAACCACTATTTATCTTCATTTTACTGATCAAACCATCTAGATTTTCAAAATAAGTGGTTTTAAACATTCAGCGACTCATCTACTCGGCTTTCCGAAGACTCGCTACCTGATCTTCACTCCGACGAGAAGAACATTATGCGACGAAGCGGCAGCACAGCGGGACTCAAAATGTTGTACGTAATTTTTCCCGATCTCGTTTCTATATTTGAAATGTAGGAACTTTAGCGTACCCACATCACTGGTTGACTTGATATCGGACGTTCAATGAGAAGAGTTATTCAATCATTCTACTTCCTACTAAATTATACGGCGCTAAATCTTATTCTAGAAATAGCTTATAATTCATAGGAGAATCGTAGTTTCGAAAATTCTACAAAATTTTCTCAAACTTGAAAAATTGCAGTATTTTTTCTTGAAGTCGGCTTCATTTACAGCAATTTTTCGAAATTTTATCTCGATGTTTGCTCAAACTCTTTCAAGAGCTCCCAAACCATCCCTTATGCTTACAAAAGGATACTTCTCAAAAAATACAGGTGCTGATTTCATGGTTTTCATGATATTTGTTTGGCTCTAATCATTTTATTGCGAATGCTCGATTTCATGCTGGCCTTATAATTTCAAGTAAACCTTCCTTATCTGCTCCCGGTGAAGCTTCAAGCCATTGGATATTCATTCGAAATATGGGTGCATTTTCTTTGTCAATTTATATTTGACTGACCAGAATCAAATTTGGACGAAAGTGCCAATTATATTTTCACAAATCTGAAATTGATAAAAATGAACAAATAGATAAAAAGAATTTTTACAGAGTTCTCAACCAATCCCTCTCAGAGGTTATTACATTTGAAAAGAAACACCTTGATCTGATCAGTCAAAATATAATTTTGTTGATCGATATGACAGTTATATTGTCTTTACGGATAAACGATTCATTTGTGAACAATAAATATCGAAAAAAAATCTAAAATCATAAAAAAATAAATGAAAGCATTTAACCCAGTTTTAAAACGGTTCAAACGAGTCGATTTTGTGAGAAAAATCACTGAAAGGAGTTGTCGTGGTTGTAGATGATAATGATGAATGAGTATTGTGGGTATTATTTTCTAAAAATAATGATTCGTTCTAAATATTAGATTTTTTTCAATCTGGAATTCATTTCACAATTTAAAATGTAAAATTATTCTGCCGTGTGTAAAAAGTATGAATGGAGCATAATTTCAATCTCGACATCCTCTTGCCAATTCCATTTTTCTTTTTATAAGACTTCGACTAGCAGCCACTTCGAATTCCGATTCACTTTTCAAATTTTATTTCCGAATCACGAATAAATCAATATTATCCGTACCTCCTCTCCTGTGAATCTGACTTGCAGCCTCTAAAGGCGGCGATAGCCTCGATGAGGTGTGCACATTCGTTGGTTCAGAGATCGTGTAGGTGTTGAATGTGTCGTCGATATCCGAGGTTACTTCGTCCTGAGATTTACAATAATTTCTTTTCAGACAAAAGTTTCACCTCGAATCGAACAACGCTCTTCTTCGGTTTGATGTCCATCAGATCATCCTCGGAGTCGACGAACAACGGAAATTGACCGTCCTAAATTCATTACAAATGAGTTTTCTAGTTCTAAATAATGAGTTCCCAAATTATGTACTTATCTTCTATTGCATTCAGACTTATTTTTTCTTTTGAATATTTCGTTTACACTTCGAAACTTGTCTTTGAACGTCGCATGTTCCAGATTCAATTTTCCACGATCTCTCAGAGTTTCTCATAATCTAATTAATCTGTGATGTTGCACATTTGATATTTCCCAGAAACGAGCGTGAAAGAAGAAGCGTCGATTTTTCAAATCAAGTTACAATTATCATGCCTTGATGAACAGCGGTACTAATTCTGGAGGCCAGATTCCTTCTACGATCATGTATTTCTGCGGTACTCGTGACATTCGGCCCAACTTTACATCGATTGCTGCCTAAATTCCGAATTTTTAGCCTCTAAATTTGAACTAGCAAAGGAAGTGCACAGATCTTGATGAAATTTTACCAAACAGGAGCTTTCAATGAAAGCGATGACGATGATAAAGTCAAAACTCGTCAACTAGGAACCTGGAAGTAAGAAATTGGCGAAAACCCCGGAGTCTTCACTTGCATTAGCAAATTTTCAAATTCACATACATTTTTACCGACGATTTTGCTCATTTCTCACCCAAAATACAAGTAGAAAATGACTGCAAATACATCAGTTCCAGGCTCCTATTTGGCACATTTTGACTTTATCATTGTGATCCCTGTTTGGGAAGTTTTATCAAGATCTGTGGGTTCCGATCTGTGCACTTTCTTTGTATGAAAAAATAACAACATTTCTTTGTGAAATTATACCCTCCTGTTTTTGTTATAATAAACACATACTTTACGTTGTAACATCGATTTTATCATTTCATTACAAAAACGTTCACCTTGATGAGCATATCCAAATCGATATCTTCCATGACACTCTGCTCGATGCCGATGTTCTGTCCGATTGCATTCATCAGCTCTCGGACTTCCAGGCTTAAAAGTTGAGTTTTCTAACCAGTATATAAGCTGATCTTCATACTTCTTTGCACCGAACCATATTCGAATATTGGCGATATTCTTCAACTTTCTACCGATATAATGGAGCTTTCGTACGTAGAGATTTCCAATGTCTGAATTTCCGCATTATTTTTAAAAATGAAAAGCTTAAATTTGTGTAAAAACTGATTTATTTCAAATCTCTTCAAATTACCTAGCGCAATAGTCGATATCGCTAGACCGATGCAGACGTAAATAATCACGATCGGGATGTAGAAGTCACTAAAATTCAATTTTATCGAAAAAAAAAACAGAAATAATCTAACTTGGTTGTCACAAGATCGCCATACTCAATGGCCGTCAAGCAAATGAACGCGAAGTAGAGTCCATTGAAGAAGTCGAATCCATCATGAAGGAGAGGAATAAACGACGCTCCAATCACCTAATTTAGGAAATGAACCTATTTCAATTCAAAGTGCAGCAAAATTGACTCTAGACATGAAAAATTCAGCATTATTTTCTTTCAAACAGAAAATTCATACATATTCCAATCAAATTAAATGTTTACCAAATACAACATGACCATGATGAATAACATCCGACCAGATACAGTATCTGATTCCTCTTCATCCACCTAAATTTTAGAGAAATCTCTATTCGTCAGAATTTAAAAGTACCTTGAAGCATAGTTTCTTGATATTGATTGCGAGGACTTCGATGTATCGACCGAGATTCGTCAGCAAAATCACTGTCAGTGGAATACCGATAAACCCATAGATGACGGTGAAAACTCGGGCGTTCAATGTGCGGGGCTCTACTTTACCGTATCCTGAAATTTCCTATCCTAGGATTTAGAATCTTTTCGATTTCTCTATTTGAAAATTGTCTGAATTGGCTGGAGGGATAGGCCAAATGAGGTATATAATTTCTCCTAGGTTTGAAAACTTTAAACATTTCAGATCATCAAATGTTATTATATCTTTCTGAACTTAGTTTGATGATTTGTACGATTTTTTTTGCATTTTTTCGTAGTTATTTTTCAGACATCTACAAGGGGGACCACGTTATTGAGTTTGCGAAGTTCAAAAAGCACCCAATCAAACGATACAGATGGGAATCGTAAAGTGGCATAAGGAGGGGATGTATGAATTTTGCAATAACCAACTAAAAATCCAAAAATATTGGTATATCATCACAGGCCATGATATGTCAAATTGAATTTGAACGCTTGCAGAATGAACACACGATAAATAACGGATGATACGAAATTTGTTAGGATCGAAAGAACCAATATGTATGAAAATAGCTTTGGATATGTAAGAAAGTTCTCAGTAACGAATTTGACTAGATCCAAAATTAGCCTTCTATGCAACATATATTCACCTAAAGTTGTCAAAATACCGAGTCCATAGAGGCATGCAGATTTGAACGACCATTCGTATCGAGAATCACCAACGCTGAAATTAAAAACGAGGAAAAATGAAAAGAAAGAATCAAATTTACCCCGTATAGAAACAATTATTCACGATATCCAAAGCCAAATTCGAACTGTCCTTATGTCGGTGAGAATGCGAATGCTTGTCACTGAAAAGGGAAGGATATTTTCAACTGAAATGCTATGAAATTTGATTACATGCGAGAATAATTATTTTTTGTCGTGAAAATTTTAATCTTGAATATGAAAATTCGAAATTTTTCGTAATTTCTACTCAAATCAACTTCAATGTGTGTTTCATAAATTATAATATCAAAATTAGAAAATCACGTTTTATCGATCTTCGTTAATTTTTATAGGAAATTTTAATATGAAAATCACACCTGGTCAGTAATTTTTCGATACATTCCTTCTTGGCGATACTTTCATTGTATTTTACGTATTGAGCATAGTTATATTCAAAGTGCAGAAAGACGAATCCACCGAATAGAGTGTAGGCGATCAGGAATATGATTATGAAGAAATTCACGGAGACCGCTTTGTGGTGGCGATGCAGAAACTGAAAATCAGTCATTTTCTTGACGACTTAGAAATATTACGATGCTAGAATACTGCTTAGTGTGAGAGGAGGGAAGGAAAAAGCTTTTTCGCTGATAATATACAATCTTTAGTTTTGCGATATAGTGACATTTTCAAGTAATCCATTTATATTTAAATTTTAACGTAACATTTGAATAAAATTACTAACTCTACAGGTCTGAGCTCTTCCTTTCTCACATAATTTGAAATTTTCAAGGCGTAGCGTAGGATGCAAGAGTTAGTTGGTAAATAATACATGGTCTAGCCTAATTTTAAACTTGATTTCAAAATAATCCGATGGTCACTTTTACCGAGAAATCGCTCAAAAAAGTAGATCGGAGTTGAATCTGATTCTAAATATAGCAGATCAGCTATGAAAGCTCAAAATTAAGTAATTTCAAACTAAGCTTTTACTCTCTTTCCAAAACTCGTCTAAACTCCAATAGGTCCTAAAAATTAAGGAGATAATTCGTAAACTTACCGCTTTAACCAATAAACAGCACATGATCTTTCACCAGTTTCAGACTTTCAACCAAAACGCCCTTCGGATGACGATGTCATTTCTCCCCGTCGAAATCTGGTCGCCTGAAGATGGCTGTTACTGGAATTCTCAGACTTCCCAAGTTAGCATTTAACCCGTCGAAACTCAAAAACTCACACAAACTTTGACATACGACTTTTGGAAGGAGACTCAGAGAGAGAAGCGAGTTGGATGAGTTGCTAAGGAGTGAAGTCTACTGGGATAAGTTCGGGGATAAGATCTGGTTTACCCTAAAAGAGAAGAGAAGCTAGACAGAGTGAAAGAGTAGAAGAGTGGGAGGATTTGCACTATTGAAGACTGGAAACTCGCGGATAAAGATCAAGAAAGTCAAGAAAGACGTGCCATTTATATGCACACAATCCGAATTACAAACTGAATGGGACTGGGGTGGAGGAGAAGAAACTCAAAGAATGTTTCAGGGACAAAAAAATCAGTAAAATAAAAAAAAAAATGTTGAACGGTGCGGAAAAGGAAGATTATGATGGAATTTCAGAAGAAGAAGAAGTTTGTTTTCTCAGCTTCTATGCTATTCAAAATAGAATCCAAAAATGAGCATGTCAATTTTTGAAAATGACGAATAAACTAAACGACCTGATAGAACAGAAAATCAACAAAGAGTCATTACAAATCAGAAAATATTTAAACATATACATAGAAGATAATTTCAAGAATATAATGCAAAGACGCGTCACAATTCAACGGCTCAAATGAAATCGACTCGCTTTTCTCCGAGAAATGGCCGGAACAAAGCTGCTGCATCCGGTCGAAGAATTCCAGAGAAGTTGACAAGTCGGTTCAAAAGTTAACTCACTCTTAATTTCTCCAGAAGTTAGGACATTTAGGTCAAACGATACTAACACAGCTCTGCTCTAATTTCGTCATGAACTTTGAATTTCAAGGAAAATATCTGAATTTAAATAATTTACTATTAGAATTCTCGAAATCAAACCTCTCCGAACTTCTAAGTCCACTGTGAACTTCACTAAATTAGAAAAAAAACGAATCAGCGAATGCTGAGATAAGTTTATTGTGAATCGAATTTAGGAATATAGATTTGGGATTGAACAATTTGCATGAATAAATTTCTTTTAACAAGAAATCTGCTGTGACAGAATTTTACATATCAAAGTCAAATTTTTATCCTGCTAAATTTTGCTCGTTTCTTGCAAAAAACATGCAAAAATTCAGACAATACCCATTAGTCTACTCTAATTTCATTGAGAACTCCAGATTTCGAGGAAAAACAGCTGAATTTTCGAGATTCCGAATTCTAAAAAGGCGGTTTTTTCCTGGATTTTCAAGGAGCAGTCTCGGTTATGCAAATTTCAAATGGAAATCGCGCAGCGAAAAGATGAAAAGAGGTGGAGTTCAGGAAAAAATATAACGTGAAAAATTGGAACATGCAAAAAATGCTTTTAATCGATAATATGCAACAGTCCAATTATCAAATAGTTATAAAAGATAAAATTCTAACATTTCAATAAACTAGAACATTTTTCGATCTAATTCCCCCATAAAATTCGGATCTGAATAATAAATGCCTCGAACGGAAATAGACAATGGACGTGGAAAAGATACGAAGATATCAAACTAATAGAAAAGTTCAATATTCAATGCAATAAAAGACAAAAATTCTGGAAAAATATTGAATGAGTTTTCAAGAAAATAATTTAGAAGATACACATTCTGAACTAGAAAAGTCTAGTTTTCACCACAACTTGTTCATCCCATAAAAACTGAAGATTGTGAACTTCCTTTTCAAAGTTGTCTGCCTTCGAGCCCTGTACTCCCAACCATTCTCTTCCAAATCTTTTATTTTTCTTATCTTTCCCTTTATCTTTCTCTCTATCTTTCTTTATTTCTCCCCTCCAAATTTTCAGCTCATCATTTCTCTTGGGATGAAGATATTCACTCTCCCCTCCCTCCTTTGGAAACACCAAAAACGGAAAACAGCCCGGAGGCTTCCTTCTTTCAGCAGAAAATAGGGCCTAGTCAAAAAGTAAACTAAACGAGAGAAATATAACCGAAGAAAGAAAAGAAGCAAAGATGAGAATAATCGGCGTGTTTTTAGAAGCACGCAATAATTAAATTTCTGAAAGATGGTCGGAAAGAAACAAACGGAATTTAATCTGAAAGCGTGACACATGAAAATTTCATTTTTGACATTCAAAAGTGACTATTTGAATAAGTCCAATTTGATAGTAAAATTCCAGGTTTTTATCTGCTCTATGAATATGAACTCGAATTTTCTAGCGAGCAATGCTAGAATGATTTATTGAATTACCTGTCATTTAATAAGTTGAGATTGAAAGAATTTACGTTATTTTTGGAAACCCTTCCGGAAACACAAAGGCGATAGATTGATAAAATTTATCTCTTTTATAGATATATTGCTTCACTTCTACTTGGTATCATGAATATTCGCGAATGCGCAATCAAATTATTTTTGATGCGGTTCGAGATGATACATAACCGAGATATTGAAACTACCATGTGACTTTATATCATGCGCCTCAACAACTTCGAGTAGTGGTAAATCGTGATGACAAATGGTGCAAATATCATAATGTTTTGGGTTCAGCTGGTGAATCCACTATTTCAATCTTATACTCATCTGAAGTTTCTGTCATAGTTGCCATTGTCAATGCCAATTCGTTTTTCTGCCCTTTGATCTGATCGCAACTCGTATTGCTCGAGCAACTCTCCGCACTGTTTGTTTGCCCAAACAATCAACAACCTATGACATACGACATTCTCACTTCAACAAACAAGAGCTGCTCACATAATCGAGCAATCTGACAATCGAATGAACGATTAAATATTCGATTGATCAGAATTGGTTTTTACGACTTTCCTCATATACTTGATGATGAAGGAATAGTAAAATTTGCACTGCGGCTCCATTTTCAAGATTCCGTTGTAAAGGTTCGAGAATTTTCCTTCCGCTTCATAAACAGTCTTTTCTTGAACTCACTATTGGAAATGCATCCATCCGAAGATATAGATAGTTGAAAGGTTGAAAGATCAAAAACATGTTCAATCATCATGCGATAACTTCATTTTTAGGAAATTTATGTATGCTAATCTCTCCATATGTTCACTTCTACCAACTATTCTGGAAATTTGAACTAAAGTAGGTTCTGGAATCGGGATACTGACTTATCAAACTTTTTTCATGCATTGATATCGATCATGAATATTTTAACCTAGGTTTTCATTCCAGAGCACCTCGAATCTGATCTTCATTAAAATTTACTAATATTTCATGCTTCCTTCAGCAACAAAACCCGCTGCATGTTAATATGATCAAAATCAATATCACAAACAAGGTTATTTATTTTAAAGAAAAATACCATTATGGAGCTTGATGAGTAAAATTGACTATGGACCTTCCACTCCATTTCATTTGATTTTCGAATTCTAAACTCCATAATCCCCGTTCAATTGTTGTCATACGGTTGGGGCACACGTGCAGATGGATTCTCATTCTCATTCGTCTGGACTCATTTCGACATTCCTCGATTTTACTCCAATTGACTTTTCCAGGAGCATTGCCTGGTGCCTTGCAGATTTGTGTTTGTTTAGCGGCACATTTGATTAGGTCTGCCCTGCTTTGCTTCGTTACCTCTGACTTTCTCTGCTCACTTTACCTGACTCGATATTTTTTAATTTCCTCTTTCTCTATCGCCATCTGTTATTTCTTTATTTTTGCAATTTTTCGTTGACTTTCTCAAATTTCCCGAACTGATTCCTCTATATACATTGCACGAAATTCACCTAATACCACTTAACCCGAGCCGCTCCGACCAAATGTATCTGTTCATTTTCATTTTCATCTTTTGTCATTTCGAGATTTGTGACACAAAGTCAAAGTTTATCCGTTTATTCAATGAAATATTCGACGTTGGTCTCTAGTCTTGATTTGAGACAAAAGTCTTCTAAATTTTCATATGCGAATTTGTGCATTTTGAAAATCCCTTGAGTGATGATATCAAATTGGTCTATTATTTAAATCTGAATAAATTGATTGTTATATTTTCTGATACATTGCCTTTCTTTTGAATATATATATTTTTAAAATTTTTAATTCATCTTTCCATTTTCAGATTCCTCATCTCCAACTTTGCGTATATACAGCTAAACAAACGCATTTAGCGTAGTTTCGGCCGAATTTACGAAGTCTGAAACAACGAAATCCAGAGACGAAATAGCTATTTTTGGAACAACGAACATTTCTCGAGAGTAGCAGAAAAAGAAAAACGATATTTCGAGACAACTTCACAGAGATTTTTCAACACACATGGTCGTCGCTTATGAAATCGAAAAAGTAAGCGATTTTGGACAAAAATTTTCAAATTTTATAGATGCATTTTTGTTATTTATGTCCTCGCCCAAACCGTGATTTTTCGAGTTTTCAGACTTTTCTATTGCATAAGATAGCATATTCACGTTTTCCAAACATATTCACTCTTTCGTCGTCCTATTAGATTTTAGCAACATTTGTAAAGCTCATCGATTTTTCTCCAAATATCAACTCAAGCCCTTTATGCATTACATGCATGATATGATCCATTTATCATATTTAGCATAGCACTGATTTGATTATCCAAATTCGATGCTTGAAAAAGTCGCTGTGTGAAGATTGGAGATGAAAAAGATAGAGGCAGAGACCGGTCGGAGAAGGCGGAAAAGTAGTGCAAAGAGAGGGAGAGAGGGAAGAGAGAGAAGTACCCCGAGGGTGCGACTTTGTCTTATCATCACTTATCACAGGCTGTTCTATCAGTAGCCTTTCTGCTATTTCAGGTACTACGATAGTATCTAGGTTATCTTATTCTTTTCGCTTGATATTTTTTATCTCCTAAGATGAACAACATTTTGCTAGATCAAATTCAAATAGGTCTGTTTTTTACTTATTTCTCTGCAATTTGAAATATCTAATATGGAAAGATACGGAAATTTGTACTCTTTCTTAACATTCATTGTTATTTCAGTAACCCCTTGACATCCTATTTTTCGACATATTTATTGTTACATTTTTATAATCGCGTTATTTTGTGTATCTAAAGAAAGTTGCTGCAATTACCGAATGACGCATCTGTGATGATAAAAAAGGGCTCTCAAAATTCTCAAAACGGCGTTTTGTTCTCATTTCACACTCTGCAATTTCTCATCAATTGTTGTCGAGTTCTGAATCATTCAATCCATTTTTCCGTCTTAAAGGAATACTTTGATCATTCCATAATGCACACTTTTACTTTTCTAATATTTCTGATATCGATTTTTTCGAAATATTGTAACTTGTAATAAAATCCACGTGGCACTACATATTCTTCGATGCTCTTCGAAACGGACTTTTGTTAAAGGGGAATCTTCGATTTTAGATTTAGTTAAGCACTCTCTTCATTCTCTTCATTGTCTGAACTACCTGAATTTTCACTTGCCTACCAAATGATTTGGCTGCATTTCACTGTTATCGCTTTATCATATCATAGAAGAAGAAAGGAAATAGTGAAATTTCCCTTTTATTCTGCAGCTATCGGACTGTCAGAAATAATGATTGATTTGCATAGATTTTGCAATGCTTCTGTTACAATTTATGTTTATGCAATTAGGAATGATAATTTACGATCTTGTAATAATAACAACAAAAGAAGGTAATGAGAAAATATAGAAATTGTCAATGCTGTATAACTCAGACTGATAAAGTGAGTATAGAAGAAGAAGAAGTAAAACGAACTTATCTAGACCTGATTGGAGAATTCGATATTGGGTTACCTGTATCAATATTTTCATTATAAAATATTTTGATAGATTCAAGTATAATGTTTTCTTGCTTGATAAAAACTATTTTATGTTACAACACTTCGACCATTATTATTCTTTCCAGATTTTTTAAAGTTAGGATAAGTGATTTGATGAAAGAATGATCAAATCTGTCAACACTATTTGAATAACTTCGCATTAATAGTCGAGGCAGCAGCACTATAAAATAAGGTTGTTTGGAGAGATAAAATGGATAAAAACGGATAGAGAGAAATAGATAAGGAATCTGTGATATTAGATGAGAGGGGAAAAGATATCGAAATTTCTGTAAAAGTGAGAGAAATGGCCTTGAGGCTACTTTGCCTGTCTCTTTCAGAACCTCAGACCTGCATTCAGGTGTAGGTGTGGTTGGCGCCTCGAAATAGTCTCAGAAATCAGAAAAGACCGAAAAAGACGTATTTTCACGCTTCTTTTCCCCTCAATTTCACATTATATTTTTCTGCGTTCTGCATCTTTTTCTGGAATTTTCCCGCTATCGTTTTCCATGTGTGGATCTGCCGCTTTTTGTGCTAATTGATCAACGAAATTTCGAGGCACGCCTCTTTTTTCTGCTTCATTGTGAGATGAATTTAACCCAATTTTGGATTTATAGGATTTTCATGACTTTTTGATTAAAAATATCCTTATTTCTTTTTATAGTTTCAATTTTTCAAATGTTCCTCGCATATGCAAGTTCGATATTTTATCATTCATTTTCTGCATCGCAAATATTTTGGTTGTGAGAACTTTCTTTCTATTGTTCGAACCGTAAAGTATTGATATGGAAAATGTTTGTAAGAGAGGTCGTTGTGAGTAAAAGTGAAACTCGTTGGAGATCCATCGGCAGTTATTTATGGGGGGAGAGTGAGGAGAACTATGAGAAGAAAAGAGAAACAGATATAGTGGAAGATGACTGGAATCGATCGGTGGAAAGATCGGCCTGCGCACAATGCTCAAACACTAATCCCTTCTGGCGTACGGCATTCCGTTTTTGAACTGAATAATAAAGGAGACGATTTTTGGACTTTCTTTTATTTTGCAAGTGGCAGTCTTGATCAATGAAATGTGCATTTTAAAATTTATGAAGATAGGGCATTCTGATCGATTCGGAAACAATTTTTTCTTTTTAAATTCACTGTTTCAATAACTTTTATGTGTTTTCTTTCAAAGTCACTTGTAACAGATAGAGGATTGTCTTTTTTCATACTTTTTCCTCTTATCTATTTCATTTTTCTACGAGCAGCATTTCTTTACTCGTTTTTGCCGTAGCCTCTGTCAACAATGGCTAGTGTTTCATTGCAGTGTTCTAAATGAGATAACCCTTAAGATTCTATTTCTCGTAATCTATTGTTTTTGCTTAATCTTTAATTTCCTTCATTTTCTTCTGAATTTCTTAATTATTTGTGGGACATCACGTATGATTTCTTTCATATCTTATTCTTGACACCTTGTAATGTTCATGTAGTCAGTCGTCTTAGAACAAATAATATTATTAAAACTCTGGATTACATTTGAAAAATCGATGATTTTTCTTTATCATTTTCTTTTTCTTTGCTATTTCTTCCAATCATTTTCAGCAATCGTTTTCACTGACTCATCTAATTATATCCGTGATTCTTTCCGATTCTTTCAATTTCTTCAGCGTAATGCAACTTTTTCATCACGCTCTTTCTTTCAGCATTCCATGTTTTTTTCTCTTCCAGAAATGTCGGTCCGACATTTTTTAAATTTTATAATTAAAAAACAACAACAACGCTCTGAATATTGATTCTCCTAAAATTCTGTCACTTTTTCAGAATACTTCTTCTTTTTCAATTGCACTCCCATGCAATCCTTCCGGTCACTTTCCGGATTTGGCTCAATCAATTTTGCAGTCTGCAGCCAGAAATACCAATTGCATGTTACTTTTTGCATTTCTCGAAAATACGTTTTTTTTTCATAATATCCACCATTTTTGCAGACAATATGCCAAAAATCGCGAGGAATATTTGAGATTAGGAAAGAGAAATTTGAGAGAAATGATAAATGGTAATCTCCTCCAGATCATAATATCCCTATCATCGCTTTTCTGTGAAGAATTCTCGATATCATTATCACTTTTCTTCTTCTTATCAGTAGTTCAAATTAGGCGAGGATTCGAGAAATGATCCACTAATATCGAAATTTATCCAAGGATTCTCTGAATTTCCATGAATTTCTCCCAAATCTCTCCAGAATAAACTCGCCGAAACAAATCCTAAATTACATGTTGCGTATTAAATCGCCATACATTTATTTTATATCGTTTTCCTTTATTTTTATTAGGAATTGTAATTTTCGATATCTTATCATCGGATTTAAAATTCGTGAATTTTCATGCAATCAAATCGTGAAGAGCACAAACTTAGGTCTAGATTATAAGTTATGTTTTGGAAATTTGTATTTCTATGAGTGCAGATTAATATGACGCAATTTTATACGAAAAATGCCTCTTAAGCGTTATTTTTCGGAATTTTCCCATTTTTTTCCTAGCACCTATCGATTTCATTAACTTATTGACTCAGTTCTTGTCGTTTCAAAATCCCTCCTGACTCATAGTCCTCCTGCACTTTGCGCGTATTCTCGTTATTCTCACTGTTTTTTCCAATGTGACATTCGAAAATCACAAAATTGGAAGTCAATTGCCTGTCGAGAATATTTTTCATGTCCGGTGTCAGGAATTTCGAATCTCGTCTGCTAGTAATTTGGAATGTTATAATTCTGTGAGTGATTTTGTCACCTTCAATTAAGATTTTTATTTTCCGCCTGATTTTCTAACTATGTCGGCACAACTTTATCACGCGATTCTTGATTTTTAATTGTGCTGATCGAAAAAATCAGATTCATTAATTCTTCAAGCTATTTTTAATCTGAATTCGGTATCACCCATGGTTCAAGTGAGATATTTCAAAGTCTCATGTTCTCGCGATTATTTAGACAGACCTGAGTAATGATGTCCAATTTACCTTTCCCAAAAGTACTGTTGTTTTTTGTTTGTATACTTTTCGCTAACCTAATAAGTACTTGTATGCAAATACACTCAATTTCGCATCCTCTTTCGAATTTCCGCTTGCTTCTTTGCACATTCACAAGTGCTTCGGTTGTCACGTCGATGCACGCTAAAATTCTCGATCGGTCCTTCTCATTTCCTGATTTTTTGACTACGAGTACTTTGGTCCAAGATGGAAAAGATAAGAAACGAATCAAAAATAATCGTTTTTGCGATAAAAGTACTCTAATTTGGTTTTTTTAATCATATTCTCTCAAAATATTATCCTATTTTCCTGAAATCATCCTCTTTTCGCATAATTCCTCCACGTGCTATTTTTAAATGGGCAAATTTCGCCCTTTCGCATCGTTTTGTTGCCATTTTTGGGCTGTGTCAACCACGCTCAAGGCAACAGGTTTATTCCTTTTGTCTATCACAGGAATTCCTGCCTTTTCCTTTTCTCATCGAATTTTTCTGCGTTTATGTTTTTTTTTTGCAATTTTCGAATTGATGGTCAGTTGGTTTCCAGTTGTTTATTTCCGATTTCTTTTTCCGCATTTTTATCATGTTATCAGTGAGGTTATTCTTATCACTATCAGTTACAAGTGTCCTTATCATTTTTGTCTGATCGCGGTCGGCGTTCTCTAATTCTGTATTTCTGTATCACTTTTATCAGCCTGTCACTTTCACATTTCGGAATTCGAACCGCGCATTTCGATTTCAATCGGTGGTTTCATTTCCATTTCCATCGCCACTCAAAGATATCGGTGAGTTCGATGGATTCATCATTCCTGATTTATTATGCGCACTTTCACTTAGGCGACAATCTTTCCTTGATAAATAGCCTGGCCTAGTTTTTTTTTCTGTATTTATAAATTGTGTTATGCATTGGTCTATTCCCGAGCTGTGCGAAATTATGATCTCGGGGTCACAAAAAATTTCAATTTCTGATTCCGATTTTTCTAAATTCAAATTCCGCACATTCCCGATCTATTCAAAATTTGTATCGCCTATTTTTATTCGTAGAATAATTACCTACGCGATAAATTCGTGATTTATTGGCATACTTTCACTTTAGTGAAACTTTTTCGCGATGAATAGGCTGTACTAGGTTTATATATTCACAACCTTTCATGAGTTCTTCCTATCTAGCATTTTTATCAGCTTTTCTGAATAAAAAATATCGATAAGTTAGATAAACCCTGTAATCTATTATACATATCTATACTTGTTTGAAACTCCATTTCATGAAAGATAATTTATCCGGGTCTAGGTTTTTGTATTCATAATCTTTCCATAAGCTTTTCTAATAATTTTATGCGATTTTCTTTGGAAGTTTAGGAATTTAGTGTCTTAATCAATATTATATACACCTGCGCTACAATTCTTTACCGAAAATAGCTCTGCAAAGTTGAAACTTGAAACGCGAAAACCGAATTATTCGCATACGCATTTTTCTCTTTCATCTTCATTTTTGGGTGTGTATGAATTAATTCAGCGATTGCTTTTAGCTTCTTTTTCACGCGTTTTTGTTGTTTTAGGCGCTCGTATTCAAGATAAATTTTGCCGTATGAAAGAGAATTTTTGTCGAGTAAAAAATCGTCTTTTGAGAACTGAGAATGCCGCAGGTCTGGTCGGGACGGGAAATGTCGAAAAATGAAAAGATTTGAAGAGAATCAAAAAGCCGCCTTTTCTCAAATGTCTATCGGAATTTTCCAGGAACAAGTTCCCCAAGTTTAAAGTTTAGATGACATTTATTAGTTTTATAGTTATCGAGCGGAGTTTCTTATTTTCAAGTTGTTCGATAGTAACGAGTTTAGGCTATGCGGCGAAGTGTGAAGAATGGCACGCGAAAATAAAATACCGCTGATTTCAACGTTTTCGCGATTTCAAAGCGTCAAAATACGAACATTTTTGTACTTAAAAAATCAACTTGAAATGCTGCTTTCATTGGCGAAAAATACGTGAAGAGCTTGGAATTTTTTTCGGGATATTTTCTCCCTATGAAAATTCAGCTTCATCTTTATCAATTGATTCTGTTATTCTCCTCCAAACTGAATGATTTTCTATCGAATGAGTAGCGACTGAACCGAATGATATGATTTCTCTTTTGATGCTATTTTTATCGATCATTACTTTCTGACAATTCTTTCTTTCCCCAACTTCATGTGTTTCGCAGTTTTGATTGTCATTTCTTTCGCGGTGAAAACATCGCATAGAATGCATAGTTAGGTGGCGGACAAACACAAACAAATCGATATTTCGACTGTCTCAAGTCGAATGATGAAAATCGCCTGCAAGAAAAGTCAATACACAGCCTGATTTTTCAGTAGCACGCATGTTTTTTTCTCTAATATCTCGTTTTTAAGGAAAAAAAACTAAATTAGAATATTTTTTGTCAAATTCTCTATATTTAACCTTGTATATTCTGTTCTACGAAAAATGTCAATACAGAGCCTGATGTTAATTTTTTAGAGCATTTTTTATAGTATTTTTTGAAAATCACTGTAATTGTTCATATTCTAAGCGGAAATTGGTAAAAACTCTTTCGTTATCTTTGAGAATAATTGACCTTCAGATATCTCTGGGCCTATTCATTTTTTAATCTTGAGAATTATTTCTTTAATCACTCTTTAATTTAACCTTGTCACTTGAAATTATCCTGTTCATGCTAGACATTCTTTCGAATGTTCGAAAAATCTTGTAATCGTTTTTCCTCCTTAAATTTTACTGCCATTTCAACAAGATACTGTCTTATCTAATTCCCTACGATAGTTGCAATTTAGTGCGTAATTTCGTCGTTTACGTGCTTTTACGACTACACTAACTTTTTCGTAAAATTTTCCTTATTTTGTAAATAAGGTTAGATTAGTTTGTGAAAATTAAAAATTTTTATATACGATTTCGTTCTAAAAATCGAAATTCCTTTTTGACCTATTAGGCTTTTCCTTGAGGTTGTGATTAGCTTACTTTCATGCAACTATCGGAAGAAATCAACGAATGAGAAAGTCTAATGAAACGAGGTGAATTAGCTATGACTATGATAGGATTTAGGCTATTTTTACACAACGATTGTCTTGAATGTCTTATCTGATTTCCTCGTACGTCGTTTTTTTTGCCTTCTCGTTTTTACCTTACAATGTCAGTTTCGTTTTTCTTGTTTTCCTGTTTTTCCGTCAAAATGACCTTTGCAAGTTAGTGAACGAGACAATGGTCGAGGTTTAACGAGAAAAGAAAAACGAACTTAAACGCGAAAACGTGACGAATGACCGAACTTATTGTGAATTTGTAAATGTTCAGATACTTTTCCCGTTGTATTGTTTCATACGTCTATGAAGCCAACATCATTATTGATTTTCTTTGATAATTTTATCTAGACAACTGCCTCCAATTTGTGTGTTATAGAATGAGATTATATTTAAATGTTTCTTTTGCCAGCCAACTTTTCTTGCCGAATCAACTTTTTCCTGAGCTATCATCATCGCGCAGATGATATATCTAAATGCCATTTTTCCTTCAAGAACGTATTCTATCACATTTCTGTTGAAAATTTTCCTCTGCAACATTTTCCTGAAAATCTGCAAGTATCCTCTTTCTATTGTCACTGGGGGGCATTGAATTTCTGATCATTCTTTTCAAAAAGTTTACTTTGAAATCGAGAATTTCTCATTTCTTCGCATTTTTCTCGTTCAAAGTTAAAAACGCGTCCGTGTTTCCTCGGGAGAAGAACTATCCAATAACACAATGAGAATCGACAATCCGACCAACAATCGTTCGCGTTTTCATTTACGACAATTTAACGATTCCACAGCCAGCTGATAGATGTGTGCACATGATTTGAGGAGGGGAAAAAGAGGCGGAGAAAAGTTATAAATTGAAAGAAAAATAAACGATATTATTAGAGAATTAGGGAAAAAATGAAGGAAGGAAGGAAGGCGATAACATTGTTAGAATAATATTTTTTATTGAATATTAAAAGAAGTAAAAGGAAGTTAGATTGGAAAATAACGACAAAATAGTGATAGATTCGCAAAATTAGGATAAAAAGAAAAGTTTGCTATTAGGAAGGAAGCGATAAAATTTAGATATCGCAAATAACGATAAAGTTGCCACAATTACATGGAAAAGCTGGAGATTTTATAGCAGAGCGATAATATTGTTAGAATTATCGACGAGAATGGCCGAGGGAAAGTCCGTGGGATTGTTAGAGATGGAGAGTAACATTGTTATTGACTCTTTCTAGTGCAGTGTCTTGCTTGCAGCTATTTTCTTACTCACTTTTCCCCTATGGTGTGCTATTTTCCTCTGCTTCTGCAACTCGGACCGCATCCGTTTCGAATTTTTTATCGCCCTGCCAAATCCAGGCCTTCAAAATTGAGTCACCCCAGTCCAAACTTGGCTCGCAATTCTCAACTCACAACATTGAATCTGAATATCTGATATCATCTAATTTCCAAAACACCCCAAAATTCTATCTCGAGATTGAGAATGAAGATCGAAGATTGACGATAAGTTGAGTAGGAAATCAAGGATATTTAAATTTTATTGAAAACTACCTTACTTTTTCCATTCACACCATTCAGCTTTTCAAATTGGCTTAAATAAAAAAGGGGTTTTTTTTTAAATTTGCCGTCTCCATTATTTACTTTTTCCTTCAAATTTTGAGGTATATCATATTTGATGATTTTGTTTTTCGCAATTTTCCGGGCTTGCAATGAATGACACAAATATCATTTCTCATCCCGACTGATCTACCTTTCTTCGAATTTTATGCCTGTTCCATGCCTACAGCTGTCATGCGAAAACATGGAAATGTGAGGTTGAATTTTGAAAAACAAGGTCGCGAATGAATTGCTGAATTTCTTCAGACGCAGGGTCATTTGTGTTTTCTCCCTGGAGAGAAATCGGCATCGATCTTCTGGCGATAATAAATTTCCTATTATTTTGCGTTTATGCTCAATTGTTCCTTATATTTCAAACCCTTATCATTTCTTTTTCAATAACAGAACTACGAAATTTTAGAAATAATACACTTTTAACTTACCTCCCTAATTCTAATGATTTGTCCTAAAAAATTCTACAATATGATCTTTTATTCCTTTCTTGAATTTTCGAAAAAAAAAGTATTCTAGTTTCAAAACTAACGTGTGATATTCTTATTCCATTCATATCGGATCAGAGCCCTTTCATTCTTTTGCTTTCCATCTTTATCATCTTGTCTTCTCATTCCTTCATGCGTTCATCTTTGTTGTATCTCTTCATGTTTCTTGCCGAGTTGTCATTTCCCATTCCCTCCACATCGAGCAGCGTTCATTTTGCATTTTGCTTCTTCATTTCTCATTTCAGTCCATTTTCTCAGTCTCTTTCTCGATTTCTCCAACTAAATGCAGCCATTTTTCTTGTGCAATATCCCAACTGCATATGTGAGGCATCTGGAGTAGGGTCAATAACTCCGAATTTTGTGGGAATTTTATCATGATTTTGAATGTTATAAAATTCGTTTTATCGTTGTTAGAAATTTAAAGAAGAAAATCAAGATGATGAAGTATTTTCACTTTTCGTGATACAAAATTCTCGCATTTCTTTAATTTTCTCCTCCCCATGTAACTTCGGACAAATTTCGTGAATTTATTCGAAGTCTGTTATTCTCTACAAATTTGTATCTAAGCTTATTTACTCTTTCCCTAATTCTACTTCTGGCGTATTAGGTGTTCGTTTTGTTGGCTCGTTTTTGCTATCTTCTCATTCCCCTCCATTTCCAACCTCTCAACTAAAAGCGGCAGTCATTTTTCTCTTCGGGCTCATTTTGTGGACGAATGTGCTCCCTTTTCCCAGACTTGGATACCTTTTTACATTATTTCAAATCCAAATTTGGAAATTTCATCTATATTAACTTCATAGCTTCAGGGAAATTCGCAGAATTTTTATTTTGATCAATACTTATGGCTCCAAATTGAATGAAAATCTCCGAAAATATCGAACTTTTTATCCGTTCCAAACTTCACTCGATAGACGTTCACTTATCTTTTTTCGACATAAACTTGCTTCAACTTTTCTTCCGTCGATTTGATTAACTTGAAACGACGCTCGACTTTCTTACAATTCTATTCATGTCTGTGGTCACTTCGATCATTTTTTATCTGTGCGTTATGTTCAATTTCTTCAAAATTAGTCAAAAATATCTACATTTGATAAAACTGTGTGCACTTCTCTGCAGACTAGCAATTTTCGTGCTGTTTGAAGGGCTTCTTCCATTTTCTCTAATGAGAATCAATTTTTGCTGCTCGACTGCAAAGCGTCTTGAAGGACATTGAAAAACCTCGAAAAAATCGCTGGTTGAACGCGTTTGGAATGGGAATTAGAGAGATTAGGGGAGATTTGAGAGATCGAGAACAAGAATATGTGACTTTTTATCATTGATAATCTGTGTTTTGGCCGTTTTTATTTCAATAATTGTATGTTTCACTTATCTCATTTGATATCTTGAAAATTTCACCTCGCTTTAGGAGAACTATGTTGCTGATAAAAATCCAATGAACTTTCCAATAATTTATTGTTCTTGTATTCTTTCTAAATTTTCTCATTCAATATGTGAACTTTCACATTTTTAGTTAGCCTAGTCTATTTCGAATGTCTTTTACCCCGAAATATTCCTCTTCTATTGCCTGTTGCGAAGCCAACGGACGCATTTTTCGGCATTCTTTTTCGCGTTTTCTCTTACCTCTCCAAACTATTGCTTCGTTTCGAAAAGTGTCAGAAATATGCATGTTTTGTTGGAAAAAAACCGAATCGAACGACCGATTAGTTTCTGAAGGAGCAGAAATGTGAAAAAGAGAAGGTGAAAATTCTGCAGAGATGCAGAAAGGCTAGAGAACAGACAGACATCCAAGGAGAGAGGGTGGAGACGCAGAGTAGGCAGATAGATGGCCGGGGTGAAAGACGAGAGGGATATCTGTTTACAAGACAACGTGAATCAATCATGATTAGAACAAAAGCAAAAGTTTGCGAAATCTGCATGAAAGATGGAACAATTATCCTGTCGATAAGATTTGCATATAAATTTTAGTAATATTGCGTTTTTGAAGAAGAAAAACTTTTCCCTTTAATTATCTTCACATTTTGAAAATTCGATGATATATCGATTTCTCGATCAAAAACTACTTTTTCTTCAAAAATCTCCGAAGGTCGGTTTTTTTATTCGAATAAAAATGAACGAGGCGCCAAAATGATTTTCGAAATGCGCCAAAAATCAGACACGCAGCCTCGAGCTGATGACGAAATGATGAGCCTAGCTATGCACAACTGTCTCATAAGTGAATGAATAAGAGGGCAATGAGAAAGCTGAGCTGAGAGCCTCAGGGGACTGGAGATGATTTCGATCGATAGGTGATATCCTCTATCTGCGTCCGCTTTTTATCTTGACATTACTTTTTTCTCGCTAACCAAAATTTAGAAAATCTCATTCTCTTCACTAGTTTAGTTACCGATCACCAATAATCATACCTACCTCTACGCCAACAAGAACACTCCATTAAATTTCTGAACTTTTGCCAAAATCCAGCAAAATATCACTTTTATCAAACAACTGTCAATTATCCATTGCGTTCTTTATCTTGCAAATCTCTCGTTTCCTGCATCTTTGCATTGATTGACACTGACCTCCCTTTGCATTCATCCGTTCTGCCGAGGCTATCAATTTCTCAATCGCAAATGGGTGCCACCACCCAATCGCCCATTAGGAACAGATCTGCTCTGTTCGTGCCAGCCGTTCTTCAAAATTCCCCCACTTCATTTGCTCATTTCCCTTATCAATTTATCACCTCCGAACTTCATAATTGCTCGTGACAAAGAAGTTTTACAATCTTGGCCATACATCGGCCAATATATTAGTTTTGAAGCTGTTAAAAATTTGTGTCAATATTTTGACCAATCCATAATCCTTTTAGCGCTTCTGAAAATCTAATAGGAGCTAATATCGAATGAATTTTTCCGTTTTATTTGATTATTTATCAACATGGAATATACGATTATTTATTGTCAGACAAAGTCCTTAACTGTTCCCATAAATTTCCGGAATAGAAATCGTTTTTGAACCTTCTCAGAGCCATTCCGATACTTTTAACAGCATTCGTTATCTAGGGAATTTTTTTATATGCATTTGACTCTACTTTGAATACCGAAAAATTCTCTCGCGGCAATTTTGAAATTCACGAAAGAATTTTCAGGCCGAAATGGCTGACAGCGGACGACCCCCGAAACCCCCAAATCGACCAGGTAAAACGGATGAAGATTGACTTTCATATAGGGGAAAATCACGACACGATCCATTGCATAAGTTGTCCTTCTAGCATCGTTTACCTCTAAATTAGTGTAATTTACATACGAAGAAATATTTATAGCGAAGGACAACTTTCTGAGGAATCCAAATTTCGGGCCAGTTTTAAAGAAAAAAATCTTGCAGGTTCACGAACCGAAAGTAGACCAACGTGGACAGTAACTCGACGAGAGCGCACAGAGCAATCGCCGAGAAGGTTGGTGAATTTTACGAGATTTCAAGAAGGACCAGTTTTGCAGAGCGGACTCGCCGTTCCAGTCTCGCACCGTGACGACGACCGAACGAGTCCAGATCCTGCAATTGCCGTTGGCCTTGCGTGATGAGCAGGTAAATTAAAACTTTTACTTTTTCTTTGTTTAAAAGATATGGATAAGGCCCGCAAACAAAATATATGCCAATTTTTCTTGCTCATATCAAATTTGCTTTTCGAGAAATGTTAGCGATTCTACAGCCTATTGATTTACTTGCACGTTAGAGTGAAGGTGTCACTTCGCAATCGATGACAAATTAGTTAGGGCCCAAGTCTATCGTAAAATTTTCTTGAAATTTCCATGACCGCTCGTGACCGCGGAGAAATTGTTTTTCATCTTTTTAATCGAGCAACGTGGAACCGCACATCAAATGACTAAAGAGAGTAATGAGGAGTGAAATTCGACCGATTCAAACGGTCAAAATTATGTATGCAAATTTAAAAGACAGAATGCATGTTCACATATTGAGTTAGTTTTACCTAATTTTAGGTGAAAATGAGCTCGAAAGATATTTTAATAGCCTCGCCGTCTGAGTTACATCAAGACCTATTCGTATCTATGGTTTTTGCCGCAAAATTAGTGCAATGAAAAATGTGTTTGTGGGCCTACCATATGAACTTCATTCTTTTTTATTAAAATAGCTAAAGTTGAACAGATGAATTTTTGTTATATAGCACAGTAGTCTTTTGTCACAATTCGAATCGACAGAAATTTCAGCCTCGATTCTGAATTGTCGAAGTTTCAAAATTTTCGACTCGGCGTAGTCAGTCAGATATGACTACGTCATGTCTCAAACGAAAAGATTCGAAATTTTTAAAATCACACAATATTGAAATCCATTTTTTCACAGCTTGCACCTGCTCAAATCCTCGCTCTCTCACCGCAAGGCAACACAACTCAGTCAGTTTCATCGACTATCACTTCATTGCAGGTATAACCAATCTTATTAACTCTTATATAATATCATAATATAAAATGATATTTTTCAGGCCGAAGGAACCCCGCTTATTGGCGCTTTGACCGCTAACGGGGTGCCTCTTCACAACGGAATCATTTTCCATCCAGAACAACGACAAACAACAACAATCATTACCACAACAACCACGACATATCGAGTCATTGAGGTAGACTCTTTTAAATGTGATATTTTGAGGCCCGAATATTAGCTCTATCGAATTCGTCTTCTAAAACTAAAACAATTTCATGTTAGTTATTTTGAAGCAAAATAATAGATGAACTCAAAAATAGTCAAATTGACAGAATTATAAGAAAAATCAAAATTTTCAAAATACTACTTTAGGTGAGCGACAGTGACTCGTTGTCAGACGACTACGAAATGGTCGATCAAAGTGCTCTGACAGTGGACATCGGATTGGAGACGAGTCAGACCAGGACCCAACCAACTGCAATCCACTCACCACAACCGTCGCCCAACTTTGTCATTGTCAGCAAGAAGGTAATTCCACCAAAAATAGTCAATTACTTGGAGACGATGGCATTATGGTTCTCCGAAAATTTTCACATTTCAACCTATGGAAATTTTTGCATTTTTGGAAATAAAAGAATGGAGTGCGAATTAAAAATGTACAGCTTTTCGAAGAGTGCGACCATGAGACATTGCGAATAAGCCTTCCATTGCCCATTATCAATCTTTTATCTTCGATCTTTTCTGAATTAAAATAATTCTTTACTTACTTTCTTGACCACAAGATAACTACTTCATTGAAACAACAGCATTCCAAATGTCCTTTTCATTTTTCGAATTCAAATAAGTCATTGACAATTTTTAGGAGTCCTCACCTCCTCTGTCGCCAGTGACCAAAGCCAGTCTGAATGTGGATCTCGAATTCGCTTCGCCTTCCGAAATCGAGTCATCGCCTCCGCACGAGATTCGTCCAATGAGAGACATCGACTCGAGACCCATTCACTCGCTCTGCAGTGTCTATCACGTCGGTGTCATCCAAGACGAGAATTCACTGCCAACTGTCGAGGTACAATAAGATTCTTTACTTGAATGCTATAATAATCAAACACATAAAGTGCCAATAAATCAAAAGATAAATTTCGATAAATCATTATTTTGAAGAGTCCTTGCGTGACATTATCAACGACGGAACAGGGATGAGATAAAAATTCACCCTGGTTTTCAGCATTCATAATCTATCATTTCGATTCAAACATTTCAAATATGAATTCCATCTCATCCATGAGAACGGTTATATATTTTTGATAGGGCAAATTGAACATGCTTTCATAAAATTAGTGAAAAAGCGCATAAGAATAAGAAAAACTTTTGCTCGTTCATAGGCAAATTTCTTTTCTCACCATATTAGACATTTACCATGCGTTTATTTCGAAAGACCATTTCAAAAATTGAATTTATTATTTAACGGAATTTCATTTCGCCTTATCGAAGCAATTGCAATATGCGCTAAAATCATATTTCAAGCAAGTGATATAATTTATTACTATAAATATTCCTACATCCTACAAAGCTTTCATACCATATGAGTATTTCAGGTGCCCATACCGTCTGAAGAAGACTACTTTGCCGATGATCAGTCACCTTCGACGAGTCGAGCCAGCGATATCGAGGAGTCGCCGATCGATGATTTCGTTAATGTCTATCATTCTGGAATGAGCGGTGACGAAGAATCCCATGATGCTCGCGGCGACCGAGGAGATGAATCTATCACGGTTGTTGGCCTCCACAAGCAAGGTCCTGCCCACATGAATTTCCCAGCTACCGACCAGTATACCGGCGAATACCACCACGCCAGACCTGCAGCTGAGACCGAGGGAATTCCGCTCCAGAGTCAAGTTGCCGCCTACCACCCAACTGGCAGATCGGACGAACCGAAAGCTGACGATGGAAAGAAGTCCTTCACGGAAAAATTAACCGGAATCTTTGCGAAGCATGGCGATGAGACTCATCCAAGGACCGAGCCATATCAAGGGCCATATTTCGACACTCGAACTGTCAGGGAAGTGGACAACTTGCCCATAGAACATCAAGTCATGGTGTACCACGATGGGTTTTACAATAAACTTCCGTCAACAGAACAGACTGAGCATAGCAAATCCATTGGCGAGAAGATCGGATCGCTCTTCAAGAAAGCTCCGAATGAGATGGATTTCCCGATTTCGGAGCCTTATTTGGGTCCATTGGCAAGTACTTCGAAAGGCAGAGAAGTCGATGGAGATCCACTTCAATATCATGTCGCTGCAATTCCTTCCTCGTTTCATTATGACAAACTGCCCGAAAGAAGAGAACATATAGAACATGAAAAGTCAATCACAGGAAAAATTGGCGACCTGTTCGGAAAGAAGGAGGAATTCGATTCATATCCACAAAGATCAGAACCGTATGAGGGTCCATATTCAAGCACGTCGAAGAGCGTCGAAGTGGAAGGAAATCCGCTACATCTTCACGTGTTTGCCATCCCTTCATCTTCACATTACGACAGTTTGCCTGAAACACAACGACATGCTAGCATCAAAGAAGAGTCAGAAGAGCACGGAAAGTCACTTGGAGAAAAGATCGGGTCGTTCTTCAAGAAAGCTCCGAATGAGATGGATTTCCCGATTTCCGAGGAATATACAGGCCCGTTAGAAAATACATCGAAAAGCAAAGAGGTCGGCGGCGATCCACTTCATTATCACATCGCAAGCCTCCCGACTTCCTATCATTATGATAAATTGCCTGAGCAAAAAGAATCAATTGAACATATCAAACCGATAAAAGAGAAAATCGAAAGCTTGTTCAAAAAACCGCCATCAAATCTCGATTATCCTGTATCAGAACCGTTCCTCGGAGAGCTGTCAGAAACTCGACCCGT
>LIAE01009803.1:323-57305 GCA_002287525.1 Diploscapter pachys
ATGGTTTGATAAAAAATCAGAAAATATTGCAATTTAATTTACGGTAGCGCCAGGTATTTCATAAGCAATAATATCTCTCATCAGAATAAAATAAAAAATATACTGTACTGTATAAGTAATTAATCAGAAGTATGATAGAGAAATGCAGCTGTTCTTTATATACTTATATATATATATATATAATTCGCATTAATAACGAATCATATAGTCCATTGTAAAAAACTTGACAGTCGCAGTGCCCTTCGCACAAGGGGGCGGTGCGAACAGCACGCTTCCCTCTCGCGTCGCGGCATGCATTGCGAATTCATTATTCAAACTGGATTTTCGCTTTCATTTTTTTTCGACATTTTCATTCATGGTTTTTACAATTATTCGGTAATTATCGATAATTAGAACATAATTACGACACATTTTGCTGAAAAACTACTCAAGAAGTCATTTTTATCGAGAAAAACGATAAAAATTATGAACAAATAAGAAATAAAACATCTAAAATCTGTATCCGTAATTATGCCCTAATTATCGATAATTGTAAAAACCACGAATGAAAATGTCGAAAAAAAATGAAAGCGAAAATCCAGTTTGAATAATAAAAATCAGTGCATGCCGCGATGCGAGAGAGAAGCGTGCTGTTCGCACCGCCCCCTTGTGCGAAGGGCACTGCGACTGTCAAGTTTTTTACAATGGACTATATTAGGCCCATAATTGATTTTGCGAAATTTAAAAGCGTTTTAAAACCTACACCATTCAATCAAGCTTATTCTGGAAAGAAATGAACAATGTTTTTTTTCAAACTGATACTTCTATCAAAAGTTGTTCACTTTGACGAACTCTATCGATTGATATAAATATTGATGGATATTCGTGGAATAGCTCTTAAAAAGGTGAAAAACTTTAGTATATAACATAGAAATCATTGCAATTAGTTTCTATAAAGGTAACATTTGAAATAATGATAATAATTTAGGATGGAGAAAGAAGCTCTAAATATATGGTTATTACCAAATAATAAGATGACTCTTTATAAGTCATTTGGCATTTAAATATATTATTGAAAAAAACGGACCTGAACAAAATTCAAACATTGCCAGATAGACAGCGTGAAATTGGGAAATTATTGACAATGAAAAGGGCTTGTCATCCTTAGAATTTCCTCAGCTGACGAATTTTTTTTTTCGATTTTTAAATACTCACGTAGGTATAGTCGATTGTAAACGAGGTGTCCGTCGCTAGTGCCCTTCGCAAAAGGGGGAGGTGCGAAATGTGTCATGTTCTCATGCGTTACGGCTTTCATTATGAAAAGAATTTTTTACACCAAATTTCCATTATTTTTCGATTTTCTGTCGAAATTTCACAATTATCCGTTAATTATCGGCAATTAATGCCAATTAGTGCTAATTATGATTAGATTATCGATTGTTGAGTGAAAATTTGTCCCTTTATTTCGTTTTTAGCGATTTCTAGACGATTTATTGAAATTTAAACATTTTTAATGATTTTATTCTACAGAACTTTTAAAATTATCGATAATTGGTAGATATCTAGGGAATAATTACAGATACAGATTTCAATTTCGTCTTATTCCGTGTTTTTCCCAATTTTTCTTAATTTTTCGCGAGTTTTTTGCTTTGTTTTTCGATCAAATGATTCCTTGAGCATAGTTTTCAGACATGAGCAAGTCCGACCAGTTGCGCGCCGTCCTGCAACGAGCCCCTCCAAATCAGCGCCACCGTTCTGTTCAAGTTCGCCTGCCACTCGTCTAAAAATCGCTAAAAAACGAAATAAAAGCAAATTTCCACTCAACAAATCGATAATCTAATCATAATTAGCGCTAATTGCCATTAATTAGCGGGCGATTGAGAAATTCAACGGAAAATCAAAAAATAATAAGAATTTTGTGTGAAAATGCTTTTCACAATGGAAGCCGCAACGCATGAGGACGCGACGCGTTTCGCACCTACCTGTTGCGAAGGGCACTAAGCAATGGACACCTTGTTTACAATCGACAATAAAGTTATAGTACGGTACTCTAGAAATCAAAAATGAAGTATTGCTCTTCAACTGCTATATCCTGAAAAGATTTTTCGAATTAGATATAAAATAAATAAGTTCTTTGTACCATCTAACGAGCACTTTTTCATAGAAATCATGATTTTCAAATTAGCATAACTTCGCCTACCTTTGGGGGCGAGGCCTTATCTTCTCGGTTTTGTGATTAGGACCCATAGGGGTACCAAACTCTATGATCAAATCCTGATTTGTGGCTTTTTCCCAAATGTGGGTAGTTGTTCGAGTCTTACAAATATTCTCTTAAAATAAAAGACAAGGGGGCAGGGACCGCCAACCCGTTTTTTTTTTACATTGCACCAATCGGGGCATTAGCTACATCACTACGTGAACTACTCTTTTTCACGATATAAGCAACGGGCGAAAAAAGAAAAAAGTGAAAAATAGAGCGTGAAAAATAGCGTGAAATGAAGAGACGCAGATTTTCTTTTTTCTCTTTTGACGAGAGATAAACCGTAATCCTCGCTATATCGCTAGGTCAATTACTGATTTATGATGAATGTTATGGCGAATGTTAGACGAATTTTATCTCTTGCTGAGAGACACAAAAAGGGGAAAAGTGAAAAGAGATATGTAACGCTGCGATAAGACACATATCTACAGTATGTCAAATAAAATGGCCCATAAGTGATTCGCTTGACGAATTTTATCGTTTATCTTTCTGTAAAAAGCCTAAATTCATTGAAAATGGCATTAATTAACGATAAAGTAATCGAAGCAATTCACCATCAGCATGAGCAATCTTATGGTAACTGATATATATATATATACAGTGCCGTCCATGTGTCTTGGAACTTTCAATTTTCTTTGAAAAACTTTATTGTAATGAAATTTTTAAAATTCTATTTTTTCAGATGAAAGCTATTTCTATGGGCTTCAAAACGGTGTATTAAAATTGCGCGCTATTTACACCGTAATTGCGTAAATCTTGTAAACTTCGAATCGGATCGTCCAAGAGTCTTGGAACTTTCATCATTTCTTTCTTTTCATCGTTATTATCTTATTTTTTGTCGTATTTATTTTATTTTTTATTTATCAGTGTAGATTTTATCGATTTCCGATGGTTTATCACAAATATTACACCGTCAAGTTGAAGGAGAGGATCCTCGAGCACGTCAAGGTCGAACACAGTTTCGTCGACACAGCTGCTATCTTCCACGTCTCCAAGCAGTCAGTTTCTCGCTGATTCGATGATACACAACACCACCGATCCCTGTAGAACCGTCCCAAGACCGGTAAACCCCGCAAGACCAGTAAGCACGTCAACAAAATGATCATCAGAACCTCTCGTTCCAATTCTCGCCTTACTGCTCCCCAGATTCTTACCGAACTTTCCCCAATTTTTGACGATAAAATTTCTGTCACCACTACAAAACGTCGCTTGGGTAAGGAGGGTTTACATGGTAGGGTTGGGGTTTGTAAACCGTTTATCCCCAAAAAATAATTGACCGAACGAAAAAATTGGGCGAAATCGCATAAGGACTGGTCACGCGCGCAGTGGTCTAAAATTCTTTGGAGCGACAAATCCAAGTTTAATATGTTTGGAAATGGTAAGAAACGGTGGGTTCGACGTCCGATGGGTACCAGATTCGACCCAAAATACCAAATGCCCACCGTCAAACACGGTGGTAGATATGCTACTGTATGGGAATGTTTCAGTGCATCTGGCGTCGGTCCCCTTGTGCGTATCGATGAACACATGGACGTCAATATGTACAAGGAGATATTGGAGAAGCACATGCTTCCTTTTCCAAGAAAAAAAATCCCCACTGGATGGATATTCCAGCAGGATAATGGTCACAAGCACAGATCTGCCATAGTGCAGAAGTGGTTCAAGGCGAAAAAAGTGAACGTCCTTCCATTATCTTCGCAATTCCTGACTTGAATCCGATAGAAAATTTGTGGGACGATCTAGAGAGGCGAATTAAGGGCATTCGAGCTCGAAATGCCAACGAAAAGTTTGCCATTCTGTCCCGGGAATGGTACAAGACAGACCAACGCACGATCGATCTTCTGATAGCTTCAATGCCCAACAGATGCGAAGAGACCATCAAGGCTAAGGGTTTTCTACTCGCTATTGAGCTAATTTTATTATTTTTATCAGCTTTTATTATCATAATTTCGTTTCTAAGTTATTTATAAACCTTTTAAATAGTGTCATGTTAAAGTTCCAAGACTCTTGGACGATCCAATTCGAAGTTTACAAGATTTACGCAATTACGGTGTAAATAGCGCGCAATTTTAATACACCGTTTTGAAGCCCATAGAAATAGCTTTCATCTGAAAAAAATCGAATTTTAAAAATTTCATTACAATAAAGTTTTTCAAAGAAAATTGAAAGTTCCAAGACACATGGACGGCACTGTATATATAAGGCCTTATTTATAAGAAGCGAGTTACTCAAGAGGGGTGGTATCCAAAATTTGAGATTTCATAATTTGAGCTAATTTTTCGTCCATGAGGGTTTTCGACTACGCTGATGACGAATCTGATGGTTAAAACCCGGTCCGACCACTTGTTCCGCCTGTTCCGGAATGTCCGCATTCGGTAGGTCCGAAAATTTATATTTTCGTTATTCTACACGGGAAAAATTCAAATTTGGTATCAAAATGCTCGCAGAGGCCAACTGAGCACGATTCTGAAAAGACTTCATCGAAATGACACCGAATAAGGAACTTATGATGAGCATAGTGAAACATATGGAAAATGTCATATTGAATTTTCGCTTCTTTTAATTCTTTTATTTTTTAAAAGTGCTAGGTTCCGTGAGTTATTTATACTGAGAAGTAGCTCAGGTCTTCTAGTTTCTGAAACACTTGACCCTTTTCCTATAGACTGCCCGCTAGCGGAGAAATTCCACTTCTTCGAAGAGCTGTCATAGCTCATTTTTGTCTAATTTGATTTTAAAAATTCATAACTTTATTATTCAGTGTTATTTCGACGAGATCTTTCCAGAATCGTACTCAGATGGTCTCTGCAAGCATTTTGATACCAAACTTGAATTTTTCCCATGCCGAATAACGAAAATAGAATTTGTCGGAACTACCGGATTCGGATCTTCCGGAACAGGCGGAACAAGTGATCGGATCAGGTTTTAACCGTCAGATTCATAATCAGCGTAGTCGAAAAACCCCAGGGACAAAAAATCAGCTTGAAATTTGAGGGTCGACTTCTTGGGTACCACCCCATACTCGATTCTTACGAAGAACGTGTCATATATACTTTTTTGTTGCTTTTTATTCAAAAACCCATATGCCACAAAAATGATATTTATTATGTTAGCCAAATAACGATAAATGAAAAGTCATAAATTATTAGACCATAAAATTTAGAAGATTTCTATTACTATTTTGATTTTGCAGATCAAACGATGAATTGGTGTACATATTTCTCAAAAAACATTCTAAAATGCCAACTATTGAACTGAATTTTGAGAGAGAATGCTGAAACCTTTCTTTAACACCCATGTGCGTTTCTGTGGTATTCGAGTGCGTGAGCGATCTTACATCAAATAAATGGCTCTTTCGCTTTTCGCTCTTGGTCTGCTTTCACAAAATTCGTCTTGAGTTTGAAAAGGGCATTGATAATCTATATTATATAATCTAACTCAAAATTACTTAGTGGAATTTAATAAAAATGAATAATATTGATCAATGTTAACTTATCATTTAGTAGCAATAACTGATAAATTAATAAAATTCTAACCTTTAAAATTATGATGAATTATAAGTGCTATCAAGTTTCGAACAATTTTAGCATCATATATAATTGCCAATTAGAAGTTGAATAGTTTTGATTAATAATGCCATAGAGAATATGTCGCGAATAATAGAATTTAATAGCATAATATACAAACAATTTTAAAAAATAGTGTCAAAATTATTAAAGTGCCTACATTTCGATTGAAAGGAACAATAAGAGATGCCCATTATATACTCGAAAATTAGCTGGCACTTTATCAGTAATGGTTCGTAAGTTGTTTATTAATATAGGACTCGTTTCATGCCACAATTCGACTTCTTAGGACATATTCATACTTCGGCTCGGCTCAGACAAGCAGAAAAATAGTATACGTAAGTGAGAGGCATGCTCTTTTCGTCTTTCATTCTCGCATACTATTTTTTCTGCTTGCCCGAATCGAGTCGAAGTATGAACGCCCCCTTATCAGTAATTCTTCTTCGATTTTCGTATTTTTACACTATTTTCAGCATTGAATCATAAAATTTGCCAGCAATCTAAGGAAGAGATTCAAGATAAAATTGAAAATCTGCTTCAAGTAAATTACATAGAATAAAAGTTTGTATAAAATTTTTAAAGAGCTTTTTCTCGCGAAATAAACCAAAAATTTTTAATCGATATTACGTATGCCATATTTGTGCACCTTATCAGTTCCATTTCCGAGACTCATATCTCTGGGTCATTAAGCATGCAATAATTTGAAATTTATTTCTGCTCTTATGCTATTCCTTTCGCGTTTCAAGAAGGAAATGCCATAAGTTTTTCAAAGTTTCGCTATTTTCTTTCAAGATATTGATTCAAATTTTAGTTTGTAGAATATTTTTGTTGTTATTTATCTGCGACGTTTAATTTTACGTACTTGATCTCAATTTGTTCTTTTGATGTACATTTATTTATTTATATTTTGGAGATGTGACTTCTCGAACCAAGTCATTTTCACAGCCACTTCAATTCCCCAGCTTTGAAATGCAAACTGAAGCGTTCAAAGCTAGGGAAGAAGACAAAGTTATTTCCTTTCTCACAGCTCAATTGCTCACGCTTCCAAAATTTCGTGGTCATTTCCTCATTCACAATAATTTTCATCTTTTTTTGTTTAAATTATTGTGTAAAAATCCTATCATAATTTTAGGGTTTGAAATCGCGAGTTTTCCAAACCACCTTTATCGTAGAAATTTCGAAATGAAACGCAAATAGATGTCAGAAAATGGTGATAAATTTTGCAGAGGACTGATAATTATAACTGCCTAATGATCATAACGAAGCTCTGAAAATGTTCCCATAAGTGGGCGCGTATTTCGTATCCGTTGCATTCTGTGCAGTGTGTACTTTCATATTTTCATATGTTCACATTCAAACGTTTTCGCTTTTGTCATTTTCATATACAAAGTCTTGCTTCCTTTCTGGGCACATTCTGTCATGTATTTTTTGCACGAATAGCTAGAGACGTGATTAGAATCGAGAAGAAAGAGGGAAGGAGCAAAAGATAGAAATTTGCGAATTCAAACAAAACCAGAACCAGATGGCTTCTGGACATCGGTCGTTTCGTCGTATTTCGAGCTTCTTTAGTCTTATCCGAATTTCAATTTCGAGCAGGAAATGCCGTCATTCGAATTGTAATATCGTTTTTTTCTAGCTTCATTGTAGTTTGTTAATTTTCTTGTGATATCATTGATTGAATAGTTTGGGATTACAAATGTCTAACACTAATAAGGAAAATGTACAGATCTTGACGAAATTTTTCATGATCGTCATCGAAAACCCGTTTAAAAAGTTTCATCAAGATCTGAGAGTTCCGACCTGTTCACTTCTCTTGCAAGATGCTAAAGTAGCGTGAATGTGTATTGGCATGTTATCACTTAACTCTTTAATTTTCGCAGATAAGGAATCAATGCAAGTATGAGTAAAAAGAACTCTTATCAGTACCATATACCGGTGTGTTTTGATATAATAGAATTTTGATAATTCAAATTTTATTTTTTATTTTATTTTTTATTCTATTTTTAATCAAATGCACATCAATATTCTTTATTTGATATGAGCACTATTGGATTATTATAGAATCCTATTTTTATTCCGTTATGAGTCAGAGAATTCGCAGTTTACCTTTGCTTGATGTTCGGAATTTGAGAATCTTGAATTCAAAATTCAAAAAAAAATGAAGAGAACTGAATTTCCTGTTGAGACAGAGCGCGTGGTTAGAAGATAGGAAATAGCTGTTGAATATTTGATGCAAGCAGAGATAAAGGATAAAGGGAAGAGTAAGCTGATCCTTTCATAGCCAGAGAGCCTTGCCTTCAGAAAGCTGTCTCTATCCTTCATTTTCTGCATTTTCCTACATATATTTGCCATTCTTGCCCGTTCTTGCAATCAACATTCAATATGCATTTGAAAGCGAATAAAAAGTAAGAACTGAATGATTTTATGCAAGAATGATTGAGCGTCTCTTGATAATTAAGCATTAGAATTTTTTTCATTTTTTTGCATCTAAATTCAGAGTTAAAGTAGGGATGAGTATAGGTAATTGATTCTTTTTTCAAAACGAAATTAATCTAGTTCGAGCTTTTACTCATTATGATTTTCTTTCTTGATAATTTATGAATAATTGTCTACTTTAGTCTTGCATTGCTAAATTTGCATAAAATTTCCACGTACAGGAAAACTCATTATGATAAATATTCTGATATTAATTTATTTGCTTTTTTGAAAGGCTTAATTTTTCAGACTTTTAGTTATTTATTATTTCTGCTCATTTTCTTATTTTGTATTTTAATTTGTTCTTTTATCCTTTTAGTTTTCAATCGTCTGAATCCTAGACTAGCCTGAAAGTGTTACATTTTAGAATTTCATTCTAAACATTCGCACGATACACATTCATGCATATAATCTTCGATAGAATAATTGAATTAGAAACGTCTAAAAATGATGTATTTTGTACGAAATGTATCTTCAGATCAGCCTTCGTATGTTATTTTTCCTAATTCAAGTAACGATCGGATTCATATCCCTAACTCTCTATGCTTTGGTTTGCATCATCGTTATTCAACAGAGAAAATTCCTGAGCCATGCATTTATCCGGCTCTATATCGTGTTCGCTATCGTGGTAAGTAAAGAAAATTGGATTGGTTGCAAAATGAAAACTATGCGAAAGCAATTATTTGAAGATGAAGGCACAAAATTAATGACATTTTATATTTTAGAATGTCCTTTTCTATATCTGCGTATCATTGTGTCTACGGCTACCTCAACAGGTAAGTCAAAAAAAACATTTTTAAACTAAAATGCTCAATTTAGGTGTCGTACAACTCTCCACTCTACGATGTGCTACTCTACTTCCCAAGCTCGTTCTTGCTAACATTCGTCTATTTTCTTGGACACTATTTGGCATATTGTCAAATGATTTGCATAATTTTCCTAGTCCTGCTGACGTTTCGGGCGATCGCCTTTCCATTCTATAAATATCCAGTAAGTTAAGACTTTCGGTCGATCAATTTCAAATCTTTGCACAATTTCGATATGCTTTGGTATTAGTACAAAATTTGATATATCTCAAAGATTTGCTGATTTTACCAACCACTAATTTTCAAACTTTAGGTATGGGAAACAAGTTCACTATTTTTCCTATCATTAGTTTTCCTGCCACCGATTCCTTTTACCTACAAGATTCTGTATCTCGAGGCTCAAATAAAGTACCGACCATACGAAGATGGATTCATGATCTTCCTAACCAACAGAGTAAGGATAAATTTTGATTTTTAGCAAAATATTTCCATTTTAGAAAGGCTACGACTTCATCTATGCGTTGAATATCTTCGAAATCAGCGCTACTTTTATCTGCTTGCTACTTCATATTATTGCTGTCAAAGTTCTATGCAACCAAAAGATGTAAGTTTTCCATTTCAAATTGAATTTGCAAAATTATTGATGGAATTAGAAATCATCCAACCTATATTGTCCACTGTAAATGACAAAGCCGTCGCATACTGTTCAAGGCAGAGGCGATGGCGGTAGCTGCGAGTGAAAATAGTGTAGCAAGAGAAGAGAGAGTTAGAGACCAGAGTCAACGAAAGGCTCGTACCTCCTTTTCCCGCCAGGGAAAGAGGATTTTCCATTTACAATGGAGTATAGATAAATTTATTTTAATAATAGATGATGATAATAAAACCAAAATTCTGGGTGCTTGTAAATTTATCTCATCTCAGTATCATGTGGTTTTATCCCACTAAAATTGTGGTGCGTACAGATTTATCCCGCTAGGTTTTCATAGAGAGCGAATAAAAGAAAAGTTGGATGAACCTACGCCCTTAAGTTTTAGGATAACTTTGCATGGATTTTTTCTGAAATAAAACTACATTTTAGTGGGATAAATCTGCATGCACTCGAAACTCTGGTACCGATTTTTAGCGAAATTTCATTTTATCTTATGTTTTTGAACCTATCACATCTCTTGTCCGTTCCAAAGCCAAGTTTGAGTTTACTTTGAGGGATAAAATGAGGATTTGAAATACCAAAACAAACTAGCGAACCGTGTTTTGTTGCAGCAAGGCCCCGACTCATTCCAAACGGGAAGTCCGTCTGTTCGTTCTATCACTACTTGAGTTCTTCGTTATGTTTGCCAAATCTTCCCTTGTGGTAAGTAAGTTTGAAAACAAGCTCGAATAAAAAGATATGTTTGATAAGAGAGGTTCATAAAGTGCAATTGAAATGTGGATAACTTTCGAAATCTCAACTTCATTCTTCATGGATAGATTTCCACAAAAACCAGTTAAATATTAACCAGATTAGTCCACGAAAATTTCATGAACTATCCAAGTTCAAACCATTCCGTCTAATGATTTCAACTACCGTACTCAATGACCTAATAAACTCATCAAGAAATTATAATTTTAGTTAGCCCTGATAGTGATGAAAAACAATCCGAACATGGTCGGTGTCCTGATGTTAGCATTGCCGTTCTTCACCGACCTAGTGACTTTAGCTCCACCCTACATTTTTCTAGCTCTAAATCCTCGAATTCGGCATGCACTTTTTAATTTGTTACGGCTACGAAAGAATGTTCCAGAACCGGTGTCCGTTTAAAAATTCATCCAATTACAGGAGTGGGGGCGGGTGAATCTTACATTAGACATGTTCTTAAATGAGTAAAGAGTTTGATAAAACTTGATATTTTAACCATCTGTCCAAATCAAATGCTTGTGAAAACGAACCAGACTTAGCCCTCCCTATAAATACAAGATTCTTTCTTCTAGAATCGTAGATTAGAATAGCTGTTAGTGAAATTATCAGTACAACTTTTTCATGCAATTCTGCAAAGGAATTTAATTTATGGGTTGCGAATCTAGCGAGGATAGAACCATGTGATCATTCGTTCCTGTCGTTAGACCAATTGTTTTCGAGCTTCAACTATCATTTTCTTGTATGTGTGTACATTTGTTACCTTTGAAAAATTCATATATCTGTGCATATTGAGTATTGTTGTGGTAGGTTATTACGGGTTTTCTTGTTAGAGTTGATATATTGCCTTGTAATATTTATATTTGAATCATAAGATATCAGAACCATATATTTATTGAATGAATTATTGTAATTCAACGAACGATGAGCCACAATATAAGCATGTAAAGTTAAAGTGCGAAGTCTCGATACCAAATCAACTATCGCATGGAAATGAAATGAAGAGTTGAACAAACTCAACAACTCATTATATGGAGAATGAAAGCCATTGGAATACACGTTTCAGCTTGTAAGATATGTGAGCATTCAAGGATTCAAAGTTAAAAGATAAAACAGGGATATATACAATATAAGATAAAATATAAGAGTGTTTGGCTGGTGTAAAATGTAAATTGGGTCTGCTAACTAATCTATGGAGTATCATCTCCGAAGTGATTAGTTCTTGGATGACTGCATGGACGAAACTGATTCAGTGTCATTCTGGTTTTTCTTGTAGCCGAATAGCGAAGCGATGTATCTAAAATTAGAAAATCAAAATCAAAATTAAGTAACTAAATAGTGAAACTAACCGCAGGGGCTTCGGAAGGGGCTTGGCTTGAGACTTCTTTTGGCTGATTGGTTTACAATTGTAGTAATGGACTTTGTTCTTGTCATCAACGACGACACCGAAGAACTGAAATTGAGAAATGCGTGAAAATTTCGAGAAAAAAAAGCTTAATTAAAAATTACCTTTCTGGAATCGATTCTTTCGACGGCCATTGTATCTGGTTGATTTGAGGAAATTTAGGCGGTTACTGTAGCCGAGTAATTAGAGATGTACACGAGTACAGGAGAGTTGAGTGTTTAGCTTTGAGATTTGAAAGTGTTGTGAGCCGAGTCCTATCCGATCCGATTTATATATCCTTCCCTCTGAGCACCACGTATAAACACGTACCACAAACTCCCACACTCATCTCATCATTTCTTTATCTCGTTCCAACCGAATCTCATCATATCCTTATCTCTCCCCTTATCACTCACGCTCCTCTCTCGTCCTTTCCGCTTTTCTTCCTGGCGCCCCAACTCCCGCCTCGAGTGGGATAACAAATACCGAAAATATACTGCTCCGAGTCGAAAAATTTGACAGTGATCAACCAACAGAAATCTGGCAGAGAACATGCGATTTCGAGAGGGCTGTCGCGCAGAAAAATGTCACCTATATCTCGGCAAACCACGGTGGTGATATCACGCGCGACCTGATAAAAATAGACCGAGACATGCCAGAAAACACCGAAATTTTTTGTTCTTCAAATTACAAGAACACAAAAAAAAAACTCTCATCAAATGGCGGATAAAAATCCGGTTTACGTCAAAACTACAACAGTGTTGCATTTGTAGACGAAGTGCAAAGAAACGCTCATGATATCATAAATTCCTGAAATTCATAGGAATTTTTCGACAAATTTTCATAGCACAAATTTAAAAGTCACTAACACGTTATAAGAAATATCAATTGGAAAACATGAATGTTCAGAGGTTTGAAATTTTCAAATCTAGGATGAGAGTGAACTAAAACTCAGAAATTCGAAAATATTGTTACTTAATGAAATTTTTCGAAGTTAAAATCACAATTTCATTTAATATTTTTCAAGCCAACTTTCGAGCATTTTTCCACAATTAATAAATAAAACAAATAAACGAGACCGCAATAATCAATAGATTTTCGTGTTTGCTTGAAATGTAAACCACAATTGTCTGCGGCCAAAAATCAATTATTTATAACGTTGCTCATAGAATGAAATTGCGTGAATATTTTGGTGTAAATAACTTGATCATAAATTTGCATGATCTTGCATAAACAATCGCTATCTTTCATGGATTGCATATTGAAAATTGCAGTCTGATTGTGTATATGTACGAGTAAATAGTTTTCCTTGAAAATTTAAAAATTGAATCCAACGAATAAAAATGCCTATGTTGTATAATTTTCCATTTTTCAGATCTTATCTGATTGGATACACTTTCATGATTTCGCTTCCGATACTGTATTGTCTGTTTGATTCACATCTGCAATTCTCGTATAATATAATCCTTTGAAGTTGTATCTTTGATTTTTCCGGTTACAAACTATGAATTCAATTATCTAATCAAGAGAAAGGCGAAGTGGATTCTCTTTTGCTCGTTAAACCTGTCACTTCCCATCTATCAGGTCTGTTGAATGTCAGAGTTGCGTCAGTTCCACTGTAATCGCATTATTGCCTTTTTACTGCTTTAATTTTCTATTTTTGTAACTAATATGAGTCAGTATTTCGAATATTAGGAGATATTTTCGAAACTTTACACAACAAAATTTAATCGATTTTCACATTTCGCAATTCGAGGGACCAATAAATTGCGAAATTCAAATTCGTTAAGAATTTGTTGGAGTCGGCTTCTAGCTTTAGTGTTTATTTATCTATTCAAGCCGGCGTGATATTTTGATGAGGCAAAAAAGTGTTGAAGTTTGCCAAACACTTAAGGAGGAGGAGAAGTCACAAAGAAAGCTGATGCACTGTTGAAATGAAAGAAGCGGAGGATTTGACGAAACCTGCAAAAACAGTCAACACTCGGCCCGAAATGAAGGATAATTGAAGAGTAAAGTAAAGAAGCAATCGTTTGAAGAAGTAAAGTAATCGAGGCGTAGAGTGGAAGGTCGTGAAAACAGTGAATAGCCCTAATTGAAAGCTTCCCTCGTCGAGTTGACAATACCACGCAATGACATGTGTCTTGCAAGATAAAAGTAAAGCAATTCCTCTAATATAAAACATGAAGAGGACCAATCACTGCACATGATTAGCTGCTTGAGCAGAACCATCAAGTAATTTCTCTTCAATATTTTCTTACAATTCCTAGTTTTGTTTGTTTTTTTTAATAGATGGCCTTTGATCAAAATCTAGGCGTGAAAAATTTGCAGCCAGAATCAGGGGTGCACAAACTTCGACTTCGATTTAGAAAATTTTCAAATCAAAACTTCGTGCATCCCTGGCAAATCTTTGAATAAAACATTTTCCTAATAATGAGCCGGTCTGAAAATGTTCATCAGCATTTCAGAATATTAATCTCATGTGGGAATGGAGTGATTCACTATGCAATTGTTTTGACTTGCTTATTAATTCTTATTCAAAACAACCTCTAATTTTATACTTCACGTGACTCATAAATAATATCAAGCCTTTGTCATCATCTGACCTGATTTAATTATGCACATTCAATCTCAAGTAAATTAGCGAGCAAACATCTCATACCAATCTCGTAAGTCTACGTTCATTCTATCGTGTGAAATTCCGAACTCCTGCAACTTTTCTCGTGATTCCAATTCTCGAAGATTGCCTTTCCAGTATGACTTGCATTTGCATGTGAACGTCTCTTCACTAATAGACCAGTCAAATAGTCATCAGACCAACAGACGTTCACATCGAAATACAAAACTCTATAGAATTTTCTGATCCTTCTCACTCCTTTTGTTCACCAGGACGGAGAAACTATTTTCATATGCTTAAATTTGTGCTGATTTGGCGAAATTTGCTAATTCTTGAGAGTTGTTTCCTGGTTCTGTTGAATCGCCATTAGATTTGAATAGATTTAAAGAAGTTTTGACGATATTAGACAATTTTCACTTTAAAATTTCTCCTTGCTTTTGATCTGTAGCTCAATTTTCAATCTAATCTATCCGAACTTCCCCGCAGATTTATCTATTTCCGAAACCGTTTTTCGTAACTGGTTGATTCTCGAAACTGGTAGATATTTCTTGAGATTTGTTTCTTGGTTCTGTTAAATCACCGTATCACCATTCGACGATTCGGATAGATTTCAAGAGATCGTGTCTTGGTGTCTCGTTCGGTAAAGTGATGAAGATTCTGTCAACAGATTAACATTCTCTGATTACTTATCCCATCTCCTCTCTTGAATCACAGGACATTCTGTTTTTTCATCCATTATCCTCTTGGTCTTGCGATATCATAACGCATTTTGCGTGTCAAGAATCCACGTATCGGAGACAATTCAAGTGCAATACTGCTCAACATCTTCGTGTAAAGCATTGGCAATTAACAGATTGTCGACCAAGTTTAGTTTGTGGGTTTGCTGCTTGCACAAGAAGATCATGTGTATTTAGTGAGAAATACATTGTCAACTTGAGATTTTCGCGGGAAAAATCGTAAAAATAGAACAGATTTGATAAAAATAAAGCCTTCCGCTCGAAAAAAATGAAGTTTTTGAAATTGCCGACGCAAATTCGTACATCAATTTTCGACGAGGAATTTCTACGACTTTCAAAAGAATTGCAAAACATCTGTCCGGCATTTGAGATTCACGTATACACAAGTACGCCTTTGACTAAATATTTATGAGTTTAGAACGTGAACTTCCTTGAAATTGGGAGCACTCATTCTTAAAACATTTTGAATGCGTATTATTGACGTTCGAAGTGTAATTGCGAGATTTAAAAATTTTGAAATTTCGAAAATCGGCTTAATTCGCTTTCAAACATAACCCAATCTATTTGGCGATGGTTTATCATTTTGAGAATTTTCAAACAATTGATTAGAGAAGAATGCAAGTGCTCAAATTTGAATATGCACAAATTATTACTTTTTGCGTAAACGAATTTTTTTAATCGGATTCCTGAGAACGCCTAAAATTTTGGTAGGATTTGGAGAACAAGAATTTGGCAGAGAATTTCAAGCTATACAAAAGCCCCTGTTTGGTCAACCCTGGAAAATCAGCGAAAATACCTGCTTTTGGAGCTTAAAGGTCAAACAAAATCCGATCCCTTTGAACGACGCGCTTTGGCACTTCACAGTATTTTTCCATTGGCACTAAGAGTATAAAGTGCGATTGAATTTATTCAAATTCTTTAGCAAAAAGTGATGTTAATTGCTGATCGTTTTCCTTCGAGTTGCTCTTATTTTTGATGATTATTTCTTCAACATCATGGATAACTTCTCACGGATTTTTGTTTCCCATTTCAAAACACAAGAATTTTTGGGAAAATCCGTGCTAGTTGGCAGCGCGTGGGGTGCGGAAAGTAGAGGCTAATTTCCACTTATGTGCATAGGTAAATGAGTTTGTTTGGGCAAAGCTGGGTTAGGTTTGAAGACGAGGGGCACTCATTGCCCGCTTCGTCTTTCTCATTCATTCATTCAATCCTTTTTACGGGTTCAGTTTCTTTGTCTTTCGCCTCGCTATTTCCCGCACCTAACTCAGGAATGCACGTCTTTGCATCGCTAAAAATGCCAATGGCCCTCCGATTCAGTCATTTTTGAGGAAAAGACCGAAAGCTCTTCTTGAAAGAAAATGGGTCTTTTCAGGTTCAATTTAGTCGCTTTTTTCTTTGTCTTTCCGCTTCTCGGAGCATTCGATAAATTAGGATTCTTTACTTTCAATATAAATGTTTCTCCATTAGATTTGCCAAATCAATAACGTAAAAATTTGGCCATTAGGGATTTCAGAAATGTTTAGAATCAATAAGTTTTGTGATTAGTTTCGAATTCGCTATCATGGGATCAAAATCATGTTTTTTCCTAGAGAATCAATCACGTTTAACCTGGCTTTGACAGTTTGAATTGTCAAATGAAAAATTCGATTTTGCCTCGAATTTTCGAAATTTTAATCCCCAACACTCTTGATAAAATTGGATTTCCTAATGGATTTCAACTTTCGTCACTAGTCTTTGCATTTTGAGAAAGATAATAGGAAGCTATAGATGCAGTCTGAATTATATAGAAAAGCTTATTAGCCAGAAATATCAGATTTGCGAGCGAGTTACTTTTGCTGGGGATAAAAGGAATTAGAGATATCCATTTCGTTGATAAGGGAAAAAATAAGAATCTCCTGTGGTTAATTTAGTACTGAAAATGGGAAGAGTAAAGGATTATTTCTATGCTTTGATTACAGTATGATCATCTGATATGAATAGATTTATCATGTTTTCTTTTTCGAATGTACGGATTCTTACTTCCATGATTCGTAATGTTTGACCCTTTGTTCATCGTTTGCTTTTTTCTTATCAATTAGCTCTTCTTGCTTCATTCATGGAATGGGTAATTATTGTGGAAGGAAAATTAGAGATAACGGAATCTTTGGACCTTATCGAAAGAAATTAATACGAGAAACTGACAAAACGCCTACGATAAGGCCATAAGATTCGCAATTTCTAGGAAAAATAATGAGAATTTAACCAAAAAATGTTTCGGAAAATCTTTATCAGTGCACACACAGTGGCAAGCAAAAATTTGCATCACCGCAAACATTTTGATATGATGCTAGTTCACCCATTCGTGGTACACCAATCCGGCTGAAATTTTGCATACATATTGAGGTGGACGTATCGTGAATATCTGTCAAGTTCGGCCCGATTCGACCACTTTTATAGAAGTTATTAATTTTTTTTCAAACAAAAAAATCGCAAAATTTGTCGATTTCAAAAAATCCCATGGGAACATGTGAATAAGTGCAAGAGCTGATTGATGGCGCATTTGAAAACCCTTATATGCAGTTATTATATCCTAATTTGGTTCATGCCCGGAAAAATGTTTATACAATTTTAGGTGGCTTTAACTTAAAATCATCAATTTTATTTGTTTTCAATAATTAAGCAAGCTCAAAATGTTCAACCCATCTCTAACCTTGAAGAAAAATTGTTTCAACGATCAAATAGACTGGTAAAATATTCTAAGATAAACGTAGTTTCTAACTTTGAAATAAATTCCATAATTTTTTCATAGTAAACGTGCAGAAATTTAATTTCCGAAATTTCCTTCAGTAAAACTATAACAGTAATGCAAAACTTTCGCTTGCCATTGTAAAAACTTCTAAACAAAGTGAAAATCTGAAAATTGAGGGACTGAATCAAATTGTGAATTGAAATAGTTACCTAGAACCAATGGAAAACATAATTAGCGCAATTTCATGAAAGTGTTTGTCCAGGAGTGTTTTTCATTCTTTCATTCGATAAAGTACAAGTTTACTACTTCATCAATACCTGCTTATTTTTGTTATCCGTCGTCCCTTTAATCCACAAATTCTATTTTTCTTGGTCTGCAAATTGTTATTCTGCAATTTGTCGCGTTCAAAATAGGCCTAGATTTCTCTATTTGTCTCTTCTCGCCGTCTATCATGCAATTTTAATTAGTCCGCGCCTGTGTGCAGGGGAGAGGTGCTTATTACGTCGGTCATCGTTATCTTTTTACTCGTATATGAAGATTCGGATTTGTCAAGCGTATAATCTTCTTTTCAGGTCTGCTATATTCCCTTGTTAAGCACAGCACTAGGCTCCGCCCCTATTTGCTTCCTCGCCTGCCTCGTTGTGTCCCAGCTTTTATGGCAGCATTATCCGCCGCAAGTACGCGGTCTGGCGTCAATTCCCCCTCATCGCCCGTTCCTTCGGTCCATTCCACATCCGCGTCCGCATCCGCATCCGCATCGGCAGCGTCCAAGGCAGCAGCCCTTCTGATGCGACACAAATCCAGCGACAAGCCCCAAGGCAAAGGCGCACACATGTTTGAAGCCATTAAGGTTCGTTTTTACTACTACTATTATTATTTTTTTTTTAAATTAGCGAATAAGGTGATTATTACGGTATATCGCAACATTAATGATTCAATAATTTGATAAAAGAGTCATGCGACGAAACAAGGGTGTGAAATAAATTTGATTAGCACTTTACGTGCAACTAGCTTTCCCAGTTTTAAAAGAAGCAAAAGCAGGAAATTCAATCATTTTGCAAAGGTCCAACTACGAAGATAAACATCTTCTCACGTTGCATTTTGAAATTAGCTAGCTAATTGGAAGTGAATTTATACAAGGTTATGTAGCTACTAAAATGTAAATAAGTCGAGATTTAACTTTTATTCTAATAGTCAGGATAAAACTCGATTCAAACAGGAAGAAAGGCTTTTCCTAGGATAATAAAATCTCAAGAATTGTGCAGTTCGAAAATTTGATGCGCGTCGTTTGCAGCGTACTACTTTATGACATTTCATCAATTCAAAGAATGACTTTGACGACGATTTGAAATTACGCAATGCACACTTCGAATGTTCGAATTTGTGCATCGTCTAAGCTGTCTCAAGTAAACAGTCACTGACAATAACCGAATCATCCCTATTTTTGAGTCCAATCTAAATTTCGATAATTATGTCATGTTGAAGCTTGCCATTTTCCAGATTTAAATGTCAAACAAGTCAAATAACTGGATGAATCGTATCCATCGCGTTTCTTTCTTTCAAACAACACATAAGAAAAAAAGCGAATCAAATCTTATTTTCTACGTTCGCCATAGCTCTGTTCTTCTAATCAGTGTCGACGCAATGATACGAAAAGTCAGACATTGTTTTTCTGCCTCTCGCACACTTTCCCAACGACTACAAGCTTGGTTGCGAACATTTATTACCGCGTTACGAAATTGCGAATAATTGGAAGTATGCAATATGAATGTCGAAGACGAGAGTGCATTGTGAAATTGCAGCAATGAGTACTCTTTGGAGTATTGTGTGCACCTGTTAACAGCGATATGGCAACAAACCTAGATTGTTCCATTTCATACTTGGAAACTTCTCAACTTTAATTGTCTAATTCTGTCTTGGGTATTAGCCTTCCCTCGAAAATTTGGTTATTTTTGCTCATATCTTGCAGCTAAACATTCATCAAGACATGCTACATTTCGAAGTCTAAATTTAGTGCGATTTTTTTGCCTGAAAAACAAATCAAATTTGCATTAGCCTAGCTTCATTTTACGCTCAACTTCCGTCTCCTTATTTCAAGAATGCGATTTGCTGCCTCTGCTAGCAAATCTCGCCAAACCGGAAGGGAAACATTTGGTGAAAACGGTTATTTCCTGTGCGAAGGGAAATTATACATGATTTTGGAACAATTGCTCATGGCGGAAGTGAAAAGTGATAAGCCTGGTTGGGCTATAGGTTGAGAGCATTGCCATGGCAATCATAGGGGAAATTGAAGGAGAGAAGGAGTGGCCGGTGAAGAATAGGCGAAATCAGGTGGAAGTGCGGCGCACAGCTACAGCCGAATTGTAGCTGTCTCTCGGCTGTACTTCAGTACTTCAGATCGAGTGAAGCTTTGGCCTAACTCCCTCTAACCGCCTGCCATTTTTGTCCAGTCAACCGCGTCTCCATCCACAAATCTTTTCACTTTACGTGATTTTTCTCCAAATTAAATGTAGCATAAATTCTAGAGATTATCGAGTTCGAACTCGCTTCATTTCTTTATTGCCTGATTAATATCCTCATCGTATTATCGCGATTATTCATTTGTCCCGTCCCAAGAGTATCGACTAAGTTTTAGAAGCGACAACTCTTCCCTCCATACTAATTGGTAGATAATTACGCGATGCTCAAAGTGTTCCTGCACCAACAGTTAAAATACGTACGTCAACCTTTCGGTTATTTTTGCATTGCGATTTTACAAGAATGACGGACATAATCGTGTAATCACATCAGCCAGCCGCACATGATATGATTATCAGAGCATAACAACGGCAAAACAATTATATTTTCCCTAGAGAAAGCTCTCGCAATAACAAAAAATGACTATTTTCGAAGCAAGATAGGCTATTTTAGTCTTTTATATAATGGAATAGGAGCAGAAACATATCCGGCAATTTTCCAGATTCGGAAGCGATTTGTCAAACGCTTCCGCGTTGCTTCATACATGAGCATATGAGCCACATTGACATAAAGCACAATGTGCCTGCTCAAAAATGATTAGCATGTGATTTTCCATAACAACAAGTATTGTTATCATTCAAATCGCATGATAATGAGTAAGGCAGGTGATGTGTATTTTTCGAATACCATTGAGAAATTTTGAGATAAGTCCTATTTTTGAAATCTCGAAATTGTACTTTCCCAGACATTTTAACTTGAAAACATAAGTTCTTGTTTGTCAGAACTCATGAAACTTTGTGAAGGGGTACAGTATCTTGAGGAATCAGCCAAGAATTCAAAAACTTACGAAGAGTCTTCATCATGGTATAATAGATCTTCCAAATTGGTTTGTTCGAAAAGCTGCATTGAACATTTTAAAACGAATACAGCTGCAACTTGTTAGAAAACAAGAACATAACTTGGTCAGGATTATCTAATGTTTTCTAGTTGAAAATATATTAGATTTTGGCTGATAAGCATTTATTGGATAAAGCGCCGTTTGGTGGTAGCTGGTCAGACCGCCCCACCTTTACTAACAATCTCAGACCTTTTATACAAATTAGTTAATCATAGCATTTAGACATGATATAGGGAAAATCTAGTTAAAGTATGACTCAATTGCTAACTAACTTGTTTTAGAGCTGTACGATTTTAGGAAAATAAGTCAACTTTTAAATTAAATTTCTACCAAAGAATTGATAACGAATATTATCAAGACACAACTCATTCAATGAAAGGTTCAACTTTTCGAAAAATGTCACATGCAATCTTTCGAAGAGCTGCAAATTGAAAATATTCTGCGATTTGTAATTGAAGAAGTATTAAAAAGAAATTGAATATGAATTGATGCTGTTGGTGATCGTTTATCAAATCATGAATATTTTAGCATACCCATATCAGTGACAGGAAAGAACTCGAATTCCGATATTTTTCGCATACCTGACTCCAAACCGAATTGAAATTATATGAGTGAGCTCAGACTTCGGTTCTGATTTAATATTTGTTGAGGTTAATAATGTGCCTTTTTCGAATGCATATCGGTGCAGATTTGAGCGTTAGTAAAATTTAATGATCAGTAAGATTAGGATAAGAAGATAGACAATTCACGACTGCTGGAGAGAGCACCCAAGGAGAACTGACAGACAGCCGCTCACTGAATTCTTTGGTCATTTTTTCATTATCTGACTTCTTGACTTTATTTTTTTTGAAAGAAACCTATCACGAAATGTTCGCTTCCAAATTTATTTATGGTAGCCACCAGAAATAGTATCATTGATGTGTAGAAAGATTAAAAGGCTATTTTCATGCATTCACGATGGCATTTTTTTGCGTCATCGTAAGAATGAAGTAAGAATATGGGTCCAACTGAACAAAGACATTTCCATATCATGAATAGATAATTCGATGGGTTGTGGGTGGGGAGCAAAATTCTGTTGAACTTTGACATTTTGAACCCTCAACTTGATTATCGAGGTTCAAACTCGAAATATTTCGATTCTCGGAGAAATTCGATTAAATTTCTTCGAATTTTTCAATAAAATCTTATTTCATAGTTCACTGATTTTATTAGCGAAAATTTGTGCGGAGTCCGAAATTTTCGAATTTTTGGTTCAAAATAGAATTATGCTCGGTCCCCTAGTTGCGAATGGCGTGTTTCGATTGCCTGTGTTTTTGTCAGAGGCTCGGCCATTTTTTCTATGCTGCTCATTTTCCTTTTCGAGCCTTTCAGGCGTCTCCCATAACCAAGCACATGTTTGTCATCATCTGTGACTCTCTTCCCCCCATACATACTCAATTCATACGGCCTTCGCTGCTGCATCTCCGGTTTCATTTCGTCGCGTCGTTTCTAGGCAATTTCGCCTATCTCTTACCCCTTTCTGCCTATAGCTTTTCCTTTGTTTCCTCTTCAAGTCGATATCCGCACGCATAATTAGCCAGCCACGGCCGTGCGCGCCTACGCTTCGATTTCGAGGTAGCGGTCGCGGTTCAGGCCTAATTACCACTTATTGCCTGCCACCAACCGCCAACCGCTAGCCGTACCACCCGATATCTCTAATAGCCGAGATACCCAGGGGAAACATTTTATTCAATTTGAACCTGATCGGAGAACTTTCTGCTTCGCAACCATTTATAGCATAACGACTTCAGCTAACTTTCTCCAATTAGCCTTTATCACTGCATTACAGATGTTTGTATCCTTCATTTGAACTCGATTCATAGGCCTCCTCTTCTTGAGCCCTTTATTTCCATTTGTAAGCGGGGGATACAAATTCGGATTAAGCGTTTGTACCTCTTCCATTTTTTCGTTTTAGCTACGATATACAAGTGCAACTGTTTATAATCGGCTCGTCTAGTGCTATTTTTGACTTTTCCGAGATCAAATCTACTACTTCGAGAACATTTCTAAATTCCAGAAATCCCCCTATAAGGTCAATCGAACACACGTCATCCTAAATGCCTATGGTGAAAAACGGTTATTTTAATTCGCCTCGGTCATTGCTACCACAAGGCTCATTCAGAAGGGTAAAAACGGTAAAATTCGGAGTTTGCTAATTCATATGCTGCTTCTGAATTAATCACGCTGGCATAATGATCGCTGATCACTCAAAATTAGCTAATTAGCTCAAGCGAGAAAGTTTACGAAAAATTAGGGAAAGTAAGACTAGAGTGTGCGAAAAAATTGACCTAACAAAGAAAGTAAACTGTATACAACGGATCCGGCTCAAAATCTCAAAATAGGTAGGAAAGTCAATTCGGACATGCTGATAACGACAATCATCTCGAAAAACAACGCTAAAGGTTTTGAATAGCTCCACATTTTGACTCCAGATTCTATTTATTCTGCTGTGAATAATGGTATTTTCAGCTCTCATTTAACAATGTAAGCTAATATTCAATTATTCTCTTGTGATCTGAAATAAAAAGTCAAAATTTCGATCCCAAACTGTGGAGTTATTCGCGACTTTTAGCGTTTTTAAACATTATTGTCATTATCAGCATGTCCGAATTGACTTTCCTACCTATTTTGACCCGGACCCGTTGTACACAGTTTACTTTTCTTGTAAAAATACTTTCCAGCAAATTTCTTATTCAAATTATTTCAGCTAAAACTTCATTCGGACCGAGGTGATTCATCTCCGCATTCCGCAGTCGATCCTCTACTTGCCAACGTTCTCGATGGCTACACAGAAGAGGAACTCGCCGAGTACAGACAAGTCTTCAACATGTTCGATTCCGGTGAGAAAATCCGCAATTTACAGAAACTTCCTCGTTCGAAATAATATCTCCCTTAGAAACACGTTCCATCCATGATTTAGCGAAATGTTTCAAAACAAGTCTTCCTACCAGTCACTTCTAGGAAATTCCCTCAAATGATCATTGCCTCAATCTACATAACTTTAATTTCAAAATCCTTCAATCCTTCCTCTTCAACTGGCAAATCGCACAAATGCAATTTCCGTTTGAATAAGAAACATAGAACGAAAAGGATTAGGCGAGTAAATAGTTGGCGTTTCAGACCGAAGCGGGGCTATTGCTCTGGATGAGCTTGAGACGGCAATCAAGAACCTCGGACTCGAACAGACCAGGGACGAACTTGACAAAATCATCGACGAGGTAGTGTTTTATTCAGTAATAAGCAGAGATGAGTCGGAATAACATTTTGTGAAAGTCGGAATCGAAATCCGAATGAGGAGGGGTCGAGCTTTCAAAATCGTTAGAATCTAAACTCCAGTCCATCCCTGATGGCTAATAAGACTTGCTTTTACACTTTCGTTTTTGGATTTTAAATTCTTTTCTTGCGCCACTGTATCTTTGTTTTTGATTTTAGAGTGTTGTACAAGTGTGCCTTGATTTACGTATTTCAGAACTTTAAAATTCAAGCCTTTGTCCATTCTTGATTTATTCATGAAGCAAAACTGAATCAATTTTAGGTCGACCAGCGAGGCAACCACCAAATCGACTTCGACGAATTTTGCGTGGTTATGCGAAGACTCTATATGAAGAAGAGCAGTTGGAACGAGGTCGTCAGGGAGTGCTTCAACGTCTTCGACAGGGTATGGAAAAGTTTTTTGAGATAATCAAAGCCTTTAATTTCAGTCTGAATCCGGTGGTATCACAAAGAAGGACTTCCAATATATCCTGAGAGAACTCGGCGACATTACTGATAACCAAGTTATCGACGAGATTTTCAATGAAGTAAATTACTTTGATTTTGAATAGTTAAAAATGATTAATTGTAGGCTGATGTCGACGGCAATGGCGTCCTTGACTACGAGGAGTTCTCGTTCATGATCCGCAACTATCTCACAGACGATGATATCAATAATTGAATACACTTCTTGCCTTTGTAACTGCTAAGACTAGCTCTTTTCCAAATATTGATCTCATTCTGAAATTTTCAACTCATCTCCTACGATCGTCAGTAAACTTGTGATCTCATCCGCTGTGTCCGGTTCTTTCATGTGCATTATTATTCAACGCGCATTAGTCAAATGCCAAATTAGCAATAAAGTATTTTGAAATTGACGGATTTTCCAGGTATTACTAGTTTCAACCGTATGATTTGTCATTTTTTATGATATTAAAACTAACAAATTATCAGTATAGTGAAGTCTCATTATTTTATGTCATGATGCGATGCGATGAAGACTACCCCTTCCTCCTCGCACTTTTTTGTTATCGTAATGTTAATGCCATCAGCCAGTTGACAATGCAAGATTTCTTTATAATCTCACAATGCATTTATCTTCACTCCATCAGCATGATATTACTAATCTGCCTCGTACTTTCACAGCCAGGTGCACTATTTTTGATGCAAAAATACCCTGAACATTCACAAATTGCAGTGATCTCGATCTTCACAGACCCTTTGGTTCTATTTGCCGATTACGAAATGGAAACTTTCGAGCTGCTAGACGAAATGGAACTTTCACGAACCGAGAAACCTAGTCTAAACGAGTTCGACTATTCGTTAATAAGAGAGCAAAATGATGATAACACCCAAGAATGAGACTAATTTCTGATCCCGTTCTGAGTTTTAATTTCGAAAACTATTGAAGATCATTTTCGATCCGGACTTTCAATCCTTTCCACTCCATTATTCCCGGTAGTCGTTGATTTCCGATTATTTTTAGCCAAGACAACAGTATTCACTTGCATTTATTCTGGCTTTACAGGATTAGAGTGATGCTATTGGACAATAAGTTTTGCATTAAACATCTTTTTATTTGCAGTTAATCGATTTCTTGAAATTCGTTCGAAAGTAATTTGATCTGTTGACCCTTCAAATCGAATAAACTATTCTCGAGTAGTATCTCCGTCGGTACCTTGGAAAACACATCTGCAAATGGATCGTTTCGGCTTTCGCTCTTTCAATTCCTTTTTTGTCCATTTCTATGACAACCTAAGATGGACGGCATTTCGCAAGCCCTAACTCTGTCGCGTTTCTCCACTTCTTTTTCGAGCTTTTCCTTTTTATTCAATTTTTGGAACTCCTTATTCGATCGAGAGCCATATTTATGCGCATTTACATGTGCAATACTTTCCAGGTATAAGCTGGAAAGTATGAATTTCACGCGTTTAGAAATTGCAATTTCATCTAATTTTTCGTGAAATGCATTTGTTTTCTCTTCTATTGGCTTCTTACTTATTGATTGGGCAAAACTACTTTTCAGAATGTTTGGTCGACGTAACTCGAAAAAAGGAGGAGATCCGAATAAGTACTTGCTTGGAAAATTCCTCGAATTCACCCAAAGTGGAATATGGACAATACCGATTTCAACGTTTGTCGAGCAACAATCCATAGGTGAGTAGAATTTGTTAGAAAAGATAACTACTGCCCACTGTCTACGAGGTTGGTGAAGATAATGTGAATAAAAGATATATGCGATGAAAAAGTAATGCAGAGCCAACAGGAAGGCTTCGTACATCCTTTTTCCACTAGACAGAGCTAAAGGTTTTTCATTGATAATAGACGACAGTATGAAACGGTCGATATAAACTGATCAACTAAGTAGCTCGAAAAGGTTGAAATTTGTCCGGTTATTTGCCCGATATCCGCCAATTAAAGCCTGGTCTGAAACAGCATTCTTTTAATTTCGGTAAGCGGAAACGAATAGTGCTCAAAAATGACAGAAACCGAAGTTTCGGCACATGCCTGTCTACAATCCGTTTGTTATTTTGGGAGAAAATTCGATCAATCAATTTCAGTATTTGATCGCCAACAAGGCGACGAGAAGCTCTACAAAGAAATTCATGCCGAATTCGCTTCACTTATTGATACTCTCGTGAGTAAATAGCAAAATATCCAAAGAAGTCGATATCTTCAGATTTCCTGCTTCTGTGAAGACATGGAAGTGACGACCGAGAAATTAGCCGAAGCTCTTCAGGAATTGAGTCATCAGATGCTAACTGTCAAAGAAAGGGTCCGCTTTATGTCTATTTGAAATTCTTCAAGATCCATTTAGGTAGCACTTGAACCCATTGCCGCAGCTCAAGATTTTCGAGTGTTCGTTCCTATGATGATGCGCAAGAATGTTGAATTACAGTTGCAAGCTCTGCAAATGATAGAGGTATGTCAAATTTTGACAAAACGTTTCATGAAAACTCAGGTTTTTAGTTTATGTGCGGCCTGATTCCGAACATTCTCCAGCTCGAAGAAGGCGAAACTCTGAGAAACATGAAGGAAATGACCCCCGAAGTGGCTGAACGTTGGGTGTTAATATCTGTGATGGGGTAAGAAAATGTTAAGGAGAGCCGAGACATGATATCATAGCATTGATATCAGTAATCCCACTATTGTTGATAGATGCTCAGTGTTAATGTCGAATTTTCAAAGTAATAGGCTACATGGAAAATCACAAATCGCAGTACAGGAAATGAATAAAACAATTCTTTGATTTTTAGACAAAGCAAAGAAGAATTCGAACGATCCTGCAATCGAGCTCTGCGAGATCAACTAGAGGGCATTGCCAAAGAAGGACTAACTGAAAAGGAGAAGCTAGAGAAGGAAAAGGAACTCGAAGAAGTCAAGCTGAAAGATGCCATTGGGGAAACGGTAAAGCCCGGATGATTGAAGAGCTCTATGGTGTCGAAATTGCAGAGCAATGTGCCAATATCGTATGCAGATGCAGTGACGTCGATAACGAGTGGAGAAGCCAGAAATGCTAGACCTCCATCGAGATGGAAACAAACGTAGAGCAGTTCATAAGCATGTATCATTCAAATGTGGACAAATTTAGCGTCGATGCCCAAACAAGTGCCAGCACGGCGCCAATTCTAATCGCACTTCCTGTTGAAGATAGCAATGCAAAGGGCAAAACTGACCAGATATCGAGCACAGGCGAAATATTAATTGCGGATACGCAAAGACCCCGATCGATGCGAAACGAAAGGTTAATCCTAACAACGACTTTCAAATAAAGTTGAGCGTTTAGTGGTGACAGAGCACATGAAGATCGCTCTGAACAATCACAGGAATCTGACGACAAACGATATGGAACACAAGCGAAAAGCAGAAGCGAAACTTCCGAAGCAACAAAGATGCCGGATAAACTTCATGACCAAATTGAGAACACTCAGCATGTTGAAGATGGAACAAGACCGAAGTCGAAACGAGCAGAAAAGTTGGTCTGTTTTCACATTCTGAATTAAAAGACTATTCCAGTGCCGAGAAGTCAACCTCTGATGGAATAGCAGATAGACCTGTCAGTCATGAAGAGAAACGATCATCATCCAGCAAGAAGAAAAGTCGAGGCAACACGAGTGATACGATGACCATTAATGCATCCGAAGCAGGATTCATTCCTGACGCGAAAAAGGCCGACGGTGACAAGTCCAGGTAGGCAAATCATTAAAATCCATGCTGTAACCTGAACTATTTCAAGTATGTTCCGAAAACGACGAAAAGGAGTAAAAAGTCCAAACACTTAATTTTATAGACTACCACTATACCAATTCACACCGATGGTTTTAACTTTAGACAGAGCACCGCGAACGGACATCGACCTCGAAGCAAAGAGCGAATTGCACGGAAAGACTCAAGGGAATCTGCGCCTGTTGGAAATAGAACAGGCAGTTCGGCGAGAAGAAACAGTTTGCAGTCTAGACAGAAGATTGACGACGAGAAACAGGCTGAAGAGAAGGAACGGAAGCGGCTGAATTCTCTAAAGGTATTGCAAAAACCAATGAATTCATGGAAAAAAAGTTTTAAAAATAAATAAAAGAAAAATCACGCAAAAAATAACACAGAAAAACGGCGAATATATGCACATTGTGCGAAAACCAAAAGTACAAGAAAAATCTTGAGAACTTTAGTCTATCCGAAGAATGTTTGATAATTTGGTCATTCTTAAAGAGGAATAGTGTGAGTAAAAAGAATAACTGTTCAAACTTCTCTATTGACTAATCTTCGAACTAACCTAATTTCCCCAAATTTAAAAGCGCTACTTACACTTTAGCTCCGACGACAAGCCGGTCCGAATCAACCACTTCCTCAGGAAGAGGATCGGCTCTTTTCGCCAGGTAAGACACTCATAAGCGGTTTAACCCATATCTAGACTAAATAAACGCTGGCGTGAAAATGTCAACGCCACTAAAATTTCGAACTAATTGTTAAAGTTAACTTCGAGTTATGACGATTATGAATGAAATTGCAGGAGTTGAGCACGGCCCTAGAAGGAGGAATCTGAACGATGTGAATTCGCTTCTGAAAGACGGACCTCGACTCAACTCGGCTGATGTAGCGAGCAGAGCTGCCTATTTGAAGGAACAGAGAGACAAACTATTGGCATTGAAAATGAAGGAAAGGCAGAAACAAATAAATGTAGGCATTACTATCACTGAATTTTTGAAAGGTGGAAAGGTGAAAGATGCGAGTGACTGATGTATATTATAGGCGGTGTTTTTTTCCTATACTATTGCGAAAGTAAGTCGTGCTTTTCAATGATTGAATCATCAATTTTCAAGTAATTTATTCGTTTTTCATTTATTCATCTTATTTTCGGGACTACTGTATCTTATCTCTAGTAGGTTAATATCAATCTTGTAGTTCCTAGAACTTTCTTTAGCTAATATTCATCAGAAGAGACGTTCTTCACTCTTCTAATTCAAAAATCACATGATTTTTACAATTAAAATGTCAAAAATAGCAATGTCATACGCTTTCTAAGTTTAATTTTCGTTTTTTTTTCTATCTGTTCACATTTGCAGGAGTTGACGGCGCAGATCGTGTCGGAGCGACCGCGGACGGCCAAAGCAGTGCGTGGGGCGATGCGCGCAGAGGAGGAAGCTAAAACCAAGAGGGCCATCGCTCAAAAGATCAAGAACGAAATCAAAGATATTCAGATCGAGACCATTCATGATTCGTAAATCCCAATTCCCTTTCAAAATAAAACTTTTACAAACTTTATTCTTTAAAAATCATCCTTCTGGATAATTGGAGATAAATCAACAACGAGTCGAGATTAACATAAGTGAAAACAACAAGAAAAGAAACAACAATAAAACCTCGAAAATCTTGAATAACAATCTGAATTAAAAAGGGTAATACTTCTAACAGAACTTTCGGATGGAAAATGAATATTGCGCATTAGAGTATCTCTAAATAATTGATATGAGGATGAGGTATATCGTGAACATATTGAAAGAATAGTCTAGTTCAAACTTATAATTTTTTCAATCATTGATAAATTGTAAAAAAAAATGAAATGCATTTGTAGAAGAAAGGAAAAATGACTCGTCCTCCCAAAACAGATACATCATTTCATACAACTCCTGGCAATTAGAAAATTCGAAAATCTAATTACTCTTCAGACCCAATATGTTCAAGAATAATCATCCATTTCTCAAACGCCTACCTCCCTCTACTCCTCTGCCTCGATGGACTTCTTTTTCTTCTTCTTCAACTTCTTGCTCACATTCTCGTCTATTTCTACCCCTTCCATCTCTTCTTCCAGAATTTCCGACTTTTTCTTCTTCTTCCTGAAAATAGTGCTTTTCAAAGATAATAAAAATTTGATTCAATTATTCCTATTTGTAAACAGATGGACAAATGTCGAACTTAGAGAAAAAAACATCTTTAAAGGGGAGTCACGTTTTACGACATTTTTTAAAATTTAACTTTTCATCAAGACATCAAGAGAAGTAAATGACAAGTACTCAATTCTCGTTTTTAATCTTCAAAAATGTGCTTACTTAGGTGGTTCCTCCTCCACAGGTTCCTCAGCCTCAATCGTCTCGTCCCCATTTCCCGTCAGCACGTCTTCTTCCTGCAGTTTGCGAGCCTTCTTCGCTGCCTTCTTGCGTTTCTTCAGAACCTGCGAAAATCAAGTTAGTTTTTCCTAGAATGAAGAATATTTCATGATAAAGCTCGTCAAGTTCAAATTACTGATTTTTTTCAAAAATTAACTTGAAAATGTCGCGATTAGTTTAGAATTGAGCGCGCATATTTTCGTGCTCAACATAACAACTACCCGCTCATGATTTTGCATGTTAGATAAACTGCCAGCTAAGGGTTGAGAACTTCGGCTGCCAGCATTAGAGACATGCTTGTTATCTTGGTTTATTGTAGGCAGAGGTGATTGGGATTGAATTTTGCAAGTCAAATGGATTCAAAATCACCGAAAGCGAAATTCCGTCTTAGGCTCTGCTGGTACAACACCTTCTTCACTCTACATTCTTACTTTTTCTTTTCAAAATATGTCAACCATCTAAAAATCTTGATTTTTTCTATTAATCCTTACCTTCTCCTGAACGACCTTAGCGGATTCCTTAGCCTCAGCCATCACTTCCAGATTCTTCTTCGGCGCTTCGCCCGTTTCGAAATACTTCAGCCTCTCCTCGACCTGGTCGCGCAGGAATTCACCGAATGTCGGCACGGGAACCTGAAAATTTGATCCTTTAGAAAAATGCCCAGAATAAAAATCATGTGTAGTTTATCATCAAATAAAATCGCCTCTCGGCAAAACTCTAGGAGCATTTCAACAAGTCATCTTGATTTAATTTCTGAAAATCTAGAAATCTCACATCCGAAAAGCAGTCGATTCTGGAAGCGATGGAGCATTTGTTGGCCAGGAAGCGGGAAATTCGGCCCTTGTTTTTGGAAGCCGCGCGGCCGATGAACGACGAGTGGAAGAGCAGACCGTATTTGGGGGTGGCCGCTGGAAATGTTTAAATTTCTTTGTCTTGCACCCTTGATTGGTTACAACTTAAAGGATGACAAATGTACAAAAACGATCAAAAGAGAACCGTCTCTCGAATAAGTCGCATTTTTCTTTAAAAAAAAAATGTCTTTGAAAGCAAAAAACTCGTTAATTTTAGCCTGAAAAATAAGAAAATTGCAAAAATCTACTATTTTTATCCGCGTGTTATTCAACAGAAATCTCACATCGAGTCTTGAGCGCTCTGAACAGCGCTTTTTCGGCCCCGAGAATCTGCACCGTGGAAGCGGGGTACTTGGCCAGATTCGTCAGAGAGCCTGCGTGAGAGATGAGGCGAGCGCCCACCTGCAAATAAGCAAAAAACGATTCTTTGAAAGAATGTCTTTTCTGCTATATAAAATTTCTTACTTATTGTTGCAACAAAACTTCTAAAAAAAAAAAAAAATCGAAAATAGACGAACCTGTTCCCCAATGAGCGCGCTCAACGAGGGAGCGCAACTGGCCATCCTGTCCTTGATGTACTCGTGCAGTTGCTGTCTGTACTCGGTCAGAGACGCGATGCGAGAGGCAAAGCTGAACATTTCTTTCATAGTTTCAAAATTTAGGCTAAAATCTAGTCGAATTTAAAATTTTTTTTTTAAATTCGGAAATTCCTTAAAGAGCAGATACTGGAGTCCAGGTTAACCCTCGGTGAAAAAAGACAAGGGGAGGTGAGAGTAGGGGAAAATAGTATTAGCTTTTCACCGAGATTCAGTAATCGCCAGGTCATTTTTCTCGGAATTCAATTGCAGCAGTCCTTTCTAACAAAGTCCCATTTTACCATTCCTTCTCAATTCTTCTATTGCTTCTCCCCAACGCCAAAAATTATTTATGAAAACATTCTTTTTACCGTTCAATGTTGATGAGATCCATCTCGGAAATGTCCATGCCCATAGAAGTGCGCGCTGCCTCGATGATCTCTGCGGCCTTCGCCTCGTCGCCATCCACGATTTCTGAAACTTCCAAATAGTGTTCGGTTAGAAAGACGTGGGAAATTTCTAACTCGTGGTTTACCACCGTATGATCTCCTAGATAGTATTTTACCGAGACAGGAAAAATGTGTTATTTCTTACCCTTGACAAGAAAGACATACTTTCTCGTTTAAAATCATTCAACCTACCCAGGATTTTGGCTTGCGCCTCCTCGTTTTCTGGCAGAGTGTTGCGGTCCAAAATGCATGCGGCCAGTTGAGCGTATTTGTACTGAAAAAATAGTGATCCTTTAAAACGCATTTTTGAGTCACCTGATCCGGAGCGAGTTTGATCAGCTCTGGGTAGTGGTAAGCATACCTGAAGTCAGAAATTTAAGGTGAAAAAAGTCTTTGATTTCTTAAACATCTCTTTTTAAACCCGTAATTTTCAATATTTTCTTTCTGGAAATGAATATGAATGAAATATACAGTCGCACTCCCCAAGTAGAATTAAGGGGGCGCAGCCTATTTAGACAAGCTGCAAAGAAGAACACAACAGGTGGGCGGGGCGAATGCATTGGTTTTCAGTTTTTCACTAACTTTTCGGGCTTATTTTCATTTTTCTGATAATTTTACAGCTCTACATTATCAATTATCAGTCTAGTAATTTGGTAATTACTTGGCTCTGATAAAGGAAAAATTTAACTAATTTGTGTAAATTGATGATGATTTTCTCCCTTTATTTGAAAGAATTCTTTATCAATATCGCCAATACGTTGCTCCAATCGATATCGTTCTACCTCACAGCAACATAGTTGGCATGAAACCAATAAAAATAACCAAGTTAAAGTAGAAAAGTAATGAAAAATAGAAAACTAATGCATTCGCCTACTTCATTCTACTTGGGGGATTGGGCAACTGTACATCAATCCTCAGCAATACTTCGCTGATAAAATGTGGGAACAAAGTAACCAATTTCCTCAGTAGTCCGAGGTAATCGGTGTCTGTTGCTCTCTATGATATTCCTTGTTGAAACTGAGATTCGCTTCAATTCGAATGAGAAGGAACTCCGGCTTAGTAACAAGGAGATTGATTGACTGCGTTTTTGCAGAAAATCGCTTTTCGAGTGTCTAAACCACTCGGCCATTTAGCCACAAATGGGAAGTTTAGGAAACGTCGATATTCTTGAAATCATATTAATATCAGCCGATTTTAGGTGCAAATGATGAAATGCTTGAACTTGTTGTCCAAAAGTAACGCATCTTTAGCAAAAAGGAAACACTTGGCATTTTTCCAAAAACCAATTTATCAAGTGTTTTAACTAGTCGACAAACTGACCACTCTCTGAGGCGCATGCCGAACAGATTGATGTCTTTGTCCAACTGGTCCAGCAGTGCAATCGACTGAATGACCATGTTGTCCACGCGGTGCACGTCGAATTTCACCTGCAAATGGAAAATTTGTTAAAAAATGTTCGGATTTTGAAAAAAATAGTTTCGTTGTTCTATCCTAGAAATCTCGTAAACCTACCTTTCCTCTCGAATAGCTATGTCCGAGCGAGAGTTGTGCCTTGGAGAGCGAGTGATGCGGCAAGTCCTTGGCCAGATGAGCGAAGTGCACACGGATGCCTCGCAGGATCTGAAAATGTCAATTTCAGTCGAAAGTGGTTCGAAATAAGAAATTATTGATGGTGGATTGCGCTTTTTCACTTTCTCGCTATCCGACTTCTCTAAATTCAACATTTTTGGACAGTGCCCGCGCCCGCATCTCACTGTTTCTTTAAAAATTGAAACTCGCATCGTCCCGCTCCACAGGCGCGTTCTCTTTAGAGAACGCGGTGCGTCATTTGTATTATTTTCCAAGCGATCCCTTTCCGAACCTCAGTGACAGGTCCACCGAAAGTCATCTTCAGCCCGGGAACGCCCTCAATGATCGATCCGGCCAGTTTTGCCTCCTGCACGCCCAGCACCACGTTCTTCTTCTTCTTGGGCAAGTTCGTCTCCAGGAAAGTGATCAGATCGGGCGGAGCGATGCCTGAAAGGAAAACAATTAGGCAATTTTTTTTTAGGAAAGTCCAAGTTTAGAATTCATTTTCCTGATTTTTTTTTTCATTTATTCCTCACCTTCCGAAATGGAGTTACAGTTGACGAGCGCATTCTCAGCATTTTTGAATGGCTCAAAGGAGGCCAATTTGACGATCCCATTGAACTTCGCCCTGTCGCCGATCGCTGCGTCAACCTGAAAGGAATAAATGTGCAGCTTACGGATTTTTCTCAAAATCATGTAGTCGGAATACTTAACGTTTACATGAGGATGCTCAAAATCTCAAAATATTCCCATCCTTGTCCAAAATCTAATTGTATGCATCCCTGCAGCTAGTCCACTTTTCCCTAATTTTTCCAGATAATGTATTCGGACTACTAAACAGTTAGACAGAGGTGCTCAAGATTTTCCTATCCCCGTTCCAAAAAATCTATATCTGAAAATTTCTGCAACAACCCCCTTCTTCCTCTTTTCCCATTTTTTTTCGTACTTCCGGAATGATGCTGCCAATGTCTTCGAATTCCTTGATGTTGAACAGCGTGTAGCCGACCGCGTGCTCGTACAAGACGTGCGTCGGCACGAGGGACATCCCAAATTCTGAAAATTAAAAAAAAAATTAATTACTTCGAAAAAATCAAATTTTATCAAACAAGCTTCGGAAAATTACAATTTATCACAAGATTAGAAATAAATCAAGAGTCAGGAGATAGAATGCGAAGAAATGAAACCCAAGAAAGCGAGAAAGATTGAAGGATTTCGACAAGACAAGGATCAAGAATGGATATCGATCTGATCAAGCGGCCACTGACTTTGTAACAACTTTCAAACGACTAACTAACGTAGAGAGAAAGACACAATAATTACCTGATAATTACAGACAATTAACTCACATTAATTAATTCGATAATTAGCGAAAAGGAAACTTATTTTCGAGCTGACCTAAAATCTTCCAAAATTTCTCGAAAAATCGTGGATTTCCTGGGTTTTCGATACAAAACTCGTAAAGCAGTGCCAGCTCAACCCTCTGACACAATTAACGAGAGTAATTAACGATAATTATCACTAATTAGGGGCAATTAACTCGAAAAATAAAACGGGGGAAGTGGGAATTTTAAAATCACGCGAAAAGTCCGTAAAGCCAGAACGACGCATGTCAAAAATTTGCGCATTGCGTACTTTTTTAATCACAGGCGAATTTTGATTTGATGCAAGTGTCCAATTTTCTTAGCTTCTTAGACTAATTTTCGGTGTTTCAGGGTGGTTCTACTGGATATGGTATCGAGATAATGTGGAGATTGAATCTCTTCAAATCTGGGTACGGTAAAATTCAATAAAAATTAGAAATTCATCGGCGTTTCTTTCATTTTTTTTATTTTAGAAGTTCGCTACCGGGTTTAACAAGAAGCGGTCTGCCGACGGCCCGTCTGAAGCTGTCGACGAGCGCCAAATCGCAGGCGGAATTCGAACAACTCCAGTCCGATGAGTCTTTCATGTGAGATTTGAACCAGACTAAAAAAGACATACCCGCGGGGAGGAGCGGCTATGGGTCGAAAGCCTAAAAGACAATATTGCAATGTGGGGTTTATGTAGGTGAAAAATTCGGAATGTGTTGCGAGGCGAGTGCAGATCCAAAAATTTAGCAATTTTCCGAAGTCCGATTTAGACCTTTCTTTTCCTGATTTTTTTTTCGTTTTTCCAAAAAATTTGGACAAATTTTTGCTCGTTACTAAAACGTTCTCTTCAAAACCTCTAGCTTTTCTAGAAAATATTCTCCTTCAAAGTGTTGAATTTAGAAATTGAAAAAGCAGGGTTGATTTTCGACTTGAAAATTTAGAAAATCTTCAAACCAGGGGCGAGACGAAATTCTTGTGTCCAGCTCCGAAAAATTGTGGAAGTCAATTCTGATTCTGGCTCTGATATTTTAAATACCAATTCCGTCTCACCCCTGCTTCAGACTACACTTTTATTTCTATTTCTCATTCTTCTGAATACCAAAATATTCCAAGTATCAACCTCGTCTTTCAGAATCCACGATTGGCTTGAACGCTTCGGTCCGGAAGTGAACAAGTCGCTGAAGACTCTGCACCCGGACAGACCCGTCGTGGAAATCATCTCATTCGACGATTTCGGCGGCCTTTTCCTGCGAAATGTGCATCCTTCCACTTTCAGTTCGCCGGAAGAAATCGTCGAGGCCTTTCAGAGGTTGGATATGAAAATGAATGATTTGAGAAAAACAAGGCTTGTCTACTCCCTGAAGATATACCAACGATAACTTTATTTTTGAAGAGTGACGAGTCAAAATTGATTTAGAAGGAAACACCCAAATCAGTATCGGAATTGAAATTTCAAGGATGTTGAAGATTCGACTTTTTCCATCCATATATGAACTCCTCATAGTCACTTACAACTACAATTCTTATGTTTTTGTTATCCATAAATTTTCAGAGTGGAATCGATCTCACCTCCTGAACTCCTGGATTCGCTCGTGGTGCCTGATCGAATCGACACATCCGAATTGGGAAATGGCTCGGATGAGGTGGAGATCGAAGCAGAGCAGCTGAGGGAGGAGGCCGACATTCCTGACATCGCCTTGCAATTCATGCAGGAGAGTGACGAGTGAGTTTTTTTTTTTTTAGTTTTTTAGTCGAAAATTATTTCTTAAAGCTCTTTATTATATCATTGTATATTTGATTTTTCTAGAAAATCTATACTAAATTGGGCTAAAAATCGAAGGAAAATTTATAATTGAAATTTTCTGATTTGTTTTTCAAAATTCAATCTTTCAGCTCCGACCTCGCCCTCGCCTCTCTGTCCTCCTCTCAGCCAGGCCCCTCTACATCTGCAGTCTCTTCATCCTCCACTGCCCCTTCCAAACCCCATCCTCCCTCGACTCGACGCGTTTTGTCCGATAAAATTCGCTCTGTCCGACGACGTCACCACCTCTCCACCAAGGCGGCCAATAACTCAGAAAATTTGCCTGCCCTGCCCCAGTCCATTCCAATCAATCTGCAGCTCGGGCGAATCTCGAAGTCATTCAACATTCCCCCCTCGATCCTCGAAACAGACCCGCCCATTTTCGTGCCCAGAGACCCCAGACTCGTCGTCTTGCCTGTCAAGACTGAAGCCACTAGGATCAAGGAAAAGAAAAAGGAACTAGCTTCGATAGAGGATCTGAAACTGCTCGTCAGTCAAGGGGTGGGAATTTCATGATTACGCATTACCATTTGATAGGATTTTTCGTCTCAAAAATTCGAAGAAAATTAAAGAACTTGCACTAAAGCTTCTTTTATGCATTGCATTATAAGCTTTCGTTCTAATTGTAAGATCTACTTTTTCTCTTATCTTCTAAATCTCATTTTTATTTTGGGAGGAAATATTTGAAATAATTTTTTTTTCTTTCAGAACATCACTGAACTCAGCCTGATCCTGGCGGAGAAACGAGTCTTTAAATCCGCAACTTTGAAGTTCTCCTTCTCGGTTTTCGGTCAGTTCATCGTTGAGAAGGCGGAAAAGGCAGAGGTAGCGCTGGGCGTCCTGAAAAATCTGTAGGTTTTCCTGGTTGTTGCTTTGATACTGAATCTCAGTAAATCTCGATGAACAGCTAATACTACTTTTCTTTACTCTCACATATTTTCTCTTATTCTTTGCCGGGGGACTAAGCAATCACCGGTATTTATTTTCATCGAGTTTAAAAATCATCCCTTTTCTTCGTCCTATTCGACATTTTGGCAAGCCCTTGTTCTGATTCTTAGTCTGTATTTTGTAAGCTCAATTTAGTTTCGCAACTGATTAAGCAGTTCATTCAAGATTCAAAATGTTCCAGACTGAGCCTGGACTCAACGGCGACACTGCCCGCCTCGATTGTGTGGGTGCTGATTCGACGACTCTGCGAGGAGAACGGCCCTGTCGGATTGAAGGAGCAAATCGATGCGATTCATGCAGAATTCATGACGAGAACTCGTGAGTATTTCTGCTCACCTGTAATTTTTACCCTTTTCACTTCCCTTAACTATTTTCTAGAAAAGCGATAAAAACTACAAGTGGTCAATTTTTTTCTTCTCGAAACTTATCTTTCAAAAACCTCTAAAATTTCATCATATCTATAATTTTAAAATAAATCTTATTGTTTCTTCTTCAGATTTCTCAAAGAAGATCAAAAATGAAGTATTCGACGAGCAGAGATTGCTGTACTCAACAGCCTGGACCAAAGGTTATTTCAGTTACTTTTCATGGAAAAATTTGGGCAAAAATTTCAGACTCTAATTCTGCCTTGGATTTGTTCGAAACGATGACCCAGCTGGGATTCGACAGAAATGCCGAGTCTTTCCTGCACGAAGGCGTCACTGTTATGTACAAAGAAAAGTAAATCATCTTTTTGTATTTATTTTTGCTCATAAATGAAGACAGTTTTTGAATTTATTTTTCTCGAAAATATTTACCCTTTCTAATTTTCAGGTTCTCGTTTTCCGAGATCCTCTCTCGTTGGCAACCTCTTTCTTCCCGCTACAGCACGACTGCAGGGTCGAGTGTCGTTTGGCAGGCTTTGTTGAGGGAGGAGGAAAGCCAAACTAACAAACAGTTCGGCAAATCTATCAGTAAGGAATTAAACCATTTTGAAATGAAATTCTGAATTTTGACCGGACCGAGTTCCATGGATAGTGAAGCTCAGGAACAAATATTCGGATATTTCGCTTTATGAAATATATTCAAAATTGCAAATTTGGCGAAAGAATATCCTATTCGTTTTTTTTTCTTCTTTTCTAACCATTTTTTGTAAAAATTTTGATGTAGCATATAAGATCAAAATCATCTGAAAAAATCCTGCTAAGGGTAATTGGAATTCCAACTCCGGGGTTACGAGAACCTTCCAATTCTGACTTCGATTCTTATTCGGAATTTTTAAAGGGTCAAATTCGACATATCTTTAATCCTAACTTTTTTTTTCAAACTTTCAGGCGAGATACTGTGGCAGTGCCAGCAATTCGACCATCCATTTGCGTGTCTGGCCGAGCTGCTCTGTGCCCTGCTCCAGTCGAATCGAGTCGAGGACGCAAAACAAATTATGACCAAACTGGCCGTGTCCGGCAGGTACTTCGTTCATCCGCTCGAGCGCATGGCGAAATTGGTGAGTTTTTCTGCTTTTTAAAGGAAAAAATATCGTAAGTTATGAGTTCTTAAACTTGTCGATGATATTCTAACTTTGAAAAAAAAGCTTTTCCTTCTGAAATTTCTACCCTACTTTTCGTAATAGGTTTCTTCACGTAAGATTTTCAAAAATTTCAACTATTTTATCTGTCAAAAGCTATTCTCATTATTTTTCAAAAATTCACTTCAGAACGACCTGGAAAACATGGAAAAGGTAGCCGAACTGGTTTCGTACGGAATTTACGGACATCGGAAACGGGCTGTCAAAGCGAAGGAAAAAGCAGAGGAGGTGGTTGAAGAGCAATCGCCAGAGGTGAGTGGTCAAGTAGTTGAGTGGTAGTGGGTTAGAAAGCGAATTTATGCAAAAATGCCAGTCTAAATAGTGATTGACGGTCAAATTCGACTGCCAATTTAATCCAGCTGGCGAAAAAATTCGACGAAAGTCAAATCGACCATCCAAAAGTGGATTGTTGAATCAAGAATCGTCACAATTTTCAAGAAAAAAACTGAGATTTTATAAATTTGAAAAAACCTCTAAGTGAACAATTGATTATTTCATCGAAATCTGAACAAAAGGTGTACGGAAATAAAACGATTTTGAAAACAAAAACGTTCCTACACTTCTGATCGTCCTTAGAAAAGTAAGATTTACATTTTCAGGAGTCAAAATCTCGCTCGAAACTTCTCCAAGGACTGGCTGAATTTTACGGTTGGGACAGGAAGCGCAAGAAGTTCGTCGATTATTCCAAGGGCAAGAAAGGTAAATTTAAATAAATAAAATGTTCTGGCTCATTTATTTATTTTTTTAAATCTCATCGACTTTGAAGACGCAGTTTCATTGATAAGTGTTTTGACCCTATCTGGTGTCAATTTTTTGAGAAAATTGAATAGAATTTTATTTTTCATTTATTTTAAAGATACTTTTCCGCTGAAATAATCTAAAGAATATTCTCTACAATTCTATCAAAGATTGATTTTAGTCATTTTCAAATGGATTTTTCCTAACAAAACAAAGACATCAAAGCATTGTGATAAAGAATAAGAATTCAGTTATATAGTTTTCCAGATAGACATCTTTTCCATTTTTTATTTATTTATTTATTTTTTAAAAATTTTCAGACAAGAAAATGCACAAAGTGGACGAGAAGCAGCTGCATTTCGTGGCGCTACGAATCCAGGAATTGTGGCTGCAAGTGGCCGAGAGGAACGGAGACAAGGAATCTTTGAAGAGACTCAGGAAATGGGAGGAAAACAACAAATTGGAGAAGTACCAGCCGAAATAGATTAGAAAGCAAATGTAAGGAAGTATGCAACCTGGAAAACTCGATCCATGCGAAATAGTGTGGGAAAGGAGTTTTCTTCCTATCATTCCTCAATCTATTGTGCTTGGTTTGGAAGTTTTTCAGGTTTGAACTTTCCAAATAGCTAAGAAAGTAGATTTTTTGAAAATCAGCTCAATTTTGTACATCTTAACATCATCTTTTTATTTTGATCTGAGTTTCTATTCAAATCTTTACAAACCGACTCTTTTCTTTCTTTCCAGACCTAGGGAGCATTTTCGTCAGACGAAAATAAACTGTAGGAATAGATCGCAAAGGGTTTCTGACGATCTTTCTCCCGAAGTCTTTCTCTCATTTTCCCCAATTCCAAATTAGATGTTATTTGGTACAGAGCTTCGTTCAGCTTACGTTGTTATTGTTGAATTTTATAGTAGTTCTTTCATTTACATCGTTGATTTGTTCTCATGGAGAATTTAGAAAATTTCAACTTTTTCTAGGTTCTTCCTTATTTTTCCATCAGAATTGTTACGGAATGCTCAATTCTTCAGTGATTTGATCATCCATTTTGAGTTTTTCAGAAATTTCATGCAGTCTTCCATCGATATTATTCCGTTTCTAAACTGCATGAACGTTCCAAAAAGTATTTTATTAGGACGAATATTTCTTTGTTTATTAGTTAGTTCAGACTCCTTAGATGTAGGTTGTTTTGCGAGTAGGTCTTTGTGATTTTGTTTCTAGAAGATCATTCAAACGAGATGTGCCTTTATAAATAAACATGTTGATTTGTAAGATTTTCTCTGAATAATACAGTTTCTAAGGGACTGTTGGATATTTGATTTAATTTTTAGGTTTGTTTTGACTTTCCAAATCTGAAATATTCAGTGACGGGATGTTGACTGTACGAGGTTTGGCATCCGCGCGGCTCTTAGCGACCCTTATCAGAAGACAGGCTGCAAGGTACATTCTTACTTGCACGTTATGAGTTTACCAAATCAAGAGTTTTCGATCTAGCCAGAAATTGTTGCTTGAGAATATTCGAAGTGTTCTGCCGGTCTTCCATTCTATTCTATGTGAAGGCTGAATGAAAGTTTCAGATTTTTTTTTTTTAATTTGGACTTTCTTCTAGCCCTTTTCTTTATGATTTTGAAGCAGTGGTCCCCGTAAACGTTTCAAATCTAAAATTCTCCTAATCATGGCAAAATTTTATTTTCAGTGCCTCGGTGACAGCGAGCAATGAACGAACTTCTGTGCTTCGAAAAGAGCCAAGGGAAGGTCGCAACTTGGATGGAGTCCGGTCAGCTGTACAAAGGCACAGGCAAATGGTGAGAATGAAAATTCCGTATCTTTGCAAGAAATATCATTTTAAACTCCTCTTTCAGAAACAACCCGAGGAATCAGCCTCTCCTGGCACTGCAGAAGCGAGTCAGAAACGGAAACTCACGTTCAAAACTGCATACGACATTGTCAGATTGTGAGTTTTCTTTTTTAGTTTCTTATGAAACGCATGCTTTTTTACGAAACATCATAGAATTGTATCATTTTGCCAGTTCAAAAACTTGTCATTTTATTAGTTCGCCAGATTCGATAAAAATAACGCTATTAAAAAGGAAAATGTTTCTATTTTTTCACATTTCTGTCTCTTTAAAAAATCTGCCCGAACTATCCAAGAGTCATCAACTTTACAACGCAAATTTTCATTTCTAATCTCTCATCTTGCAGCTACGAAGTGAATGGGATGAGTGGAATGGACACGATGGCAGCGGCACGTGGCGTGGCACAGGACCCAGAATCTGACCTGCACACTCTCACTGACAGGTAACTTCTATATTTAGTGCATTACAAGTTTTGGAATTCAGACAAATGTCGGTTCTGATTCACGGCTACGACGACGATTACGCTCATACTGTGCCGAGGAGCGTCCGCAAACTCGCTCTCGAGGATTTTGTCGAGAAGTGCCATAAGCGGGGTATTTTTTTTTTATCTTTTAGAGGATAGTGAAATTAAAAAAAAAAAAACATTTTGGATATGAAAAGTTGATTATTTTTCCGCACTCAAAGTTTTGATTTTTTTTCCAAATTTCAGGCATCAAGTTCGACGTCTTCGCGAAGAATGCCATTTTGAAGGCCAGAATTAACAACGGTAAGCTTTCTTTTTGAAAGATTCCAATTTTATTTTTCAGGTACCGAATTAAAAGCTGCCGATGTTCTGCAGGAATGGGAGAAGGAAGAACTCACCCCGAATCAGGAGACCTACGAACTAGTCGCCAGAATTTACTCTCAACAGGCTGATACAAAGGCTATTCTGTGAGTTTGAATAGTTTCTTTCTTAAACTCTATCAGTTTGCCTTATTCCTAAAATTCTTCTAAAAATGTATTAGATTTTTCAAAGGACAGTAATCAAAGATGTACGAAAATGACTTTTGAGATTTCGAAACCCAAGATAGAAGTTGTCTATGAAATTTGATAGGAAAACGAAAGCGAAAATGACCGGAACGAGCATTTTCGTGCACACTTGATATTAACAGGGAAAACAAGCGCGAGTTCATCTAATCCCACCTAAAGTGACTTAAATCTAGTCTGATAGTCAATTTTGCCCCTTTCATTAGTTCATCAATGCGATAATCACTCTTTATTTTTTGCATCAGACCTAAATACTCCATAGAATTGGAATTTAAAATTTTAGTGCGATAATGCAGCACATGAAGGAGGCAAACCTGAGCCTGTCAGAGCGAGTCGTTGGTCCTCTCGTCCATTCCATTGCAAGGCAGGGCAATTATGGGCAAGCGGAGGATATTATCAAGGTTCGAAATTTTCCTTGTAAAATTTTTAAGTTCATTTTTTCAAAAAAAAAAACTTATACTTCACTTTTTCCAAAACTTTTAGCTTCAGTTGTAAAAGGAGAATAAGTTTTCAGAAATTCATCCCCGGTCTACCCGAAGTGGCCCTTCGTTATTACCTGGCGAATGCAGCTCTGCAAAATGGAGAAATTCACGAGGCCGTCAACGCGATCGCGGGAACCACTTCCAGCGGGAATATTTTCGGGGTGAGATTTTTATTTTTATTGTTTTTTTTGCAAATTTATCTCAATTTCTTCTGAATTTAGAAATAACTTTAGTTTATGGATAGAAGAAAAGCATAGTAAATCTCCTTATTAACAATAAAGCTAACCTTCATTCGCGGCAGCAATTATTTCATGTTGCATTATTTTCAAAACTTGCTACTAAACATCTAATTCAATACCATTATTTTCCAAAACAAAGAATACGATTTTTCAGTTCCGTCAACAAGAGAAAATCATCAAGCTTTTCATCGACATGGTTGAGAAGAATGTGGAGAACCCTTTCGAATTGGTTAGTTTTTTTGCTTATTTTTTTCAAGACAATTTTTTCATTTCAATTCTAAAATCCAAATCCCATTACCGCTTGTCCCTGCTCTATTAACGAGTTTGTTTCTTTGGGAATTTATTAAATTTTTCCTTTCATGATCATCATCTCTTTAACTTCCGTCAACTCTCAAATGTGCTCTATTTTTCCAGCTAGCCCCCTACCTGGTGACATCCCCCGATGGTCGAACTCTGAACACGGAGAACGCCCCGAATGGAAAACTGGTGACTGCAGTGAGACTGGCTGCTGCAGAGGGTCGAGTCAAGGACGCCATCAGACTCTTCGAGAGAGTCCCTTTCAGCCAACGCAAAACGTAAGATTTAAAAAAAGTATTTAGAACAAAAATGATAAAAACCAGTGATTTGTAGACCGCAAGACATAGCGAGATTATAGGCAAACAAATAAACATTTATATTTCCAGTCCTATCTTATTATTTCGTATTTTTTTAATATAATAATGTCTTGCAATTTACAAAGTCTAAAAATCAAAGAAAAATTACGCACTCCAAAGATTTTTTTTTAATCAAGAACAAGGATCTACAGGAATTTCTGTTTCGTTCTGAAAGAAACTACATTTAGTCTTATTTAATGCTGATACGCTGATTTTCATTCCGTTTCCGAAAGATTTTCTCGTGCTTTGATTTTGAAATCATTTTCTTGCCGAATCAAACATTTTCAGAAATCATCGACGAGAAATGCGCAACGGACTCGTGAAGATGATCGAGTCTGAAAACACGTCTGTCGAGGAACTGATTGAAATCTCCGAGCGCATCAGGAACAATTGGATGCTTCCGTGAGTTTTTCATGATTGTTATTCAAGGACAAAATCATCTAGCGAAGGATTCTTATGACTCGAAAAGCGAGAAACTATTCGAAGAAGTTGTACTTCTTGTTTCGTTGTGAAGGATAGGAAATGTCCGATAGAAGTTCAAGTTTCAGCGGCACGGAAGGGGACGCGATGGGAATCGTCTTGGAGGAGTTGGGCAAGTGCGAGTCGATTGACCGCGTCGCGGCGGTCTTCGACGCCCTCAAACACAAGGACTACTTCTACGATCTGCTCCAGACCAACCCCAACTGCAAACGACCACTCGCGCTGTCTATCGCTAAACAGGTACCATCGATTTTCGGGGGAAAATGGACTAAAATCAAAATCTCCTGAAAAGTTGTCGAAATTCGAACTCAATGAATGAACGTTGAATGTGCACGAATTGCCGTAAGTTTTCGGCTCATTATTGAAACTGCGTTAGCCCCGTGCGCCATTATGCGAGACCTCTCTCTCTCTCTCGGCTTTCGTGAGAGAAGTGATCTGTTGTTTCCCAAAATAGAACATACAAGTGAGAATTACTGTGGGCCAGAAATAATCAAAATTCAATTTGACGACAATAATGCACATTCTATTTCAGCAAAAATGGGGTTTGAATATTCATAGAAAAGACAACATTCCAGATCCCGAAAGCGAAGTCGCCAGAAGAGCGAGACAAACGCATTGCCGATGTAGCGACTGTACTGTTCGTAGCTCCCGAAGAGGAGGTGCGAGCTGTCGAAGAATACAGGCAGATCATCTACAGGCTTTGTGATAATGGTTCGAATTTGACATCTTTTTAAGTTGGAAAAATTTCTAAAACTTTTTACCTTTTTTCCATTTTGACACTTTATAGAATACCTTGTGCTACAGAATGATTCAAGATGATTTGTTCTCTTGAGACGAATATTTGCTTCCAGACGTAGCCCTCGCGATCCACGTCTTGCCTCAGATCGAGGACTCGATCGTCGCTCGCGAATTCGCCACTTCCATCGTCAGTCAGATCCTTCGCAACTATCCCGACGACAAGCTCGCAATTGACAAACTCGAAAAACTCCTCGACAGGTCAAAATTATGAATGTTTGAGAAAATATCCTTCACTAGAAGAGCTTTTTAGTCCACATTTTTAAGACACTGATAATGATTATATTTATTCTTCTATAGGATACGCAAAAAGTATGGACCGTTTTTCACTTTTAAATCTGAAGCTGTAAAGATCTAAAATCCATGACCAAATGGCATAAAATATGTAGAGATAATATTAGTAGAGAAGAAGGTAAAATATTTCTGGAAAATTGCAGCTACTATTATTCTAAAAATGAATTCCGCACCTTGTATTTACTGAAAATCCGATAACATTCCATAAAATTCGAACTTTCTCAAAAACCTATAAAGAATATCTTGATTTCAGCAACACAATCGACGACCTGCTAGGTGTGGCCTTCATGACCCAGCTGCAGCATTTCCTCGCTGACAAATCAGGCGATTCGGACAACAAGCGAAAAGTCAACATCGCTGCCAAAATCATCGCTTTGTCATTCCCATGTGAGTATTCTCTCCTTGACATTTTTTTCCAAAATTCATATTTCTTCAAAAACTCGTATCATCTAAGTACAAAAATCTTTAGAACTAGGAATGAAAGATGAGATAAAGTCAAATGGCCTCCCTTTCCATGAAATCATTATTTTCAGCCGATCCAAGTTTGCCGTCCCATTCCGGAGCGGTTATTTTGGAGTTCATTTACTGCAGCTACGCCCTGCCTCTCTCCGCGATTCAAACAATCACCGAACATCTGCAAAACGAGGTGCGTTTTATTTTATTTTTTTATGGTATTTCTTCTCTCGTCTCGCAGTAGTCGTGAATAGTAAGGGATGAACCCGGGAAAATTACAGTACGAATGTGAAGTGTACAAGTCTAACGATGGAAAATTTGATTAGTAAGATTGAGTCTGAATTCAAATCAGCATTCCGTAATTATCAACAAAGAGATAGACTGGTAGACTATTAGCTCGAATTATGTGATTACATGTGAAACCCTAAAAATACAGTGTACATCATCATATTTCATGCAATATCTGCCTTATCCAAATATGTTTTACATTTGAATGGTGACATTTGGGTAAAGAGCGCAAGTAGGTCCAGGAAAATTGTGTTCTCAAAATGGAATGAACACATTTTGGCATGTTGGAAAATTTAAAAATGAGATTTTTTATAATTTCTAAATCATCAAATTTCAGCCCCGCGTCAATTTGACATTCGATCAGATGAATCACATCAAGGAGAAACTCGCCAAGCTCAAAATGGAAGAGAGGACCGAGTTCGTGGAAGTGCTCAAGAAGCAGAGCAAAGTGGGTGATTTTGTGATTTGTTTTGAAGAAATGTCGAATCTATATAATTACTTTTGACCAGTGATTTGTCAACATAAGAACTCATAGATTTTTATTAAACTTACCAAATGGAAGCTTTTGATGACACTGTCACGATAACCGTATCTAAAAGTGCTCAAACATACTCTGAAGCGTTGAATTTCGATTTTTGCATGGTCTCTTCACTTGTATTTACGAATTTGCTCATTCCCTCATACTAAATGCGAATGTAAAATCGAAGGTTTCGGAATGCGATCATCGTGATCAGCATAATAAAAAATCCTATTTGGCAGGCTTAATCAAAATCTGTGAGTTCCTATGTTGACGCATCTCTTGTGAATATCTGAGTATCTTTTGCAATATAACGGGAGAATTTGTATAAATGGAAATCTTCCCCACAGATGTATGTTAAATCGTAGAAACCATTATCATGTAATTATACGAGAGAAAAAAAACTCGATATTTCATTTTTCCAGACCGTTCAACGCTGGCAGAATTCATCACTCCAAGAATTGGAGGCAGAATTGGATAGATTAATGGAGAAAGAGGGCAGCACGTGGGTCGTCATGGCTGCTGTACTCTGCAGGGAGATCGTCAACAAGGTCGGCAGTCAGACTGTGAGTAAAGAGTTTTTGACTTTTTGAAACATACCAAATTGGGCTATTGAAACTCCAAAATAAGTTCTAAGGAAATTGAGATTTTTGAAATGTTTTTGAAGTAAAAATTTGGCACCAGAATATGATAGCTAAAAAAGTAGTGAGATAGTTTTATAGTTTCGGACGAAATTGTATGAAAAGAATATGAGGATAGTTTTCCCATCAAAACTATCCTATTTCTCCTGCAAAATTAATTGCCTTTCCAAATTGCTCAAAAGTTTGTCAATGTCAATGTTCAGCCGATGAATGTCTCCGACGCGATTCGAATTCTGGAAGACATTCAAATTCGTCGCGGAAAGATGAAGGAACTGATGGGTGAAATGGAGAGTGCAGACAGGAAGCGGGCAGAGAGCGTGATGCGGACCGTCCTCGACAAAGCCTACAACAGACTGGCTAATGCAGCATTCACTCGAGCTGGGAATGAAGACGGGTTGGAGCAACTCGATAAATTGTGGAATTTAGGGTGAGATGTTTGGAATTTAAATTTTTTGCTAATATTTTGCAATACCTTTCGTAATTTTTATGAACTTTTTCTTCATGAAGATCAGCTTCAATTTTCCCATTCTAAAGTACAATTTATCATTTTGTGACATAGATACTGTTAATGCTAAATCTCGTTCTACAAATATCAGTATCATATAGCAGTGTCTTTAATTTCATTTTTCAAATTTCCCAGATATTCGTTTTTCACCGATGATAATTTTCAGAATCGGCAGCTCTCTAAGAGCGGACAATCTGCTGTTCTACATTTCCCGTCTGTATCTGGGCGGTCGATTGGAGAATGCAAGTGCAGTTGGAGAAGTGCTCAGGGAGACTGGGCAATCGGTTATTGGGGATACTTTTGAGAAGGTAGACTTTAGTTTTGAGAATGAATCGCTATATCTATCTTTTTCGTTGGTGATATTTTTAAATCTCAACTTCTATCTCTACCCGTTTAAGAATATACTTTCATTGTGTCGAGATGCCAAATGATTCGTGTGTTTGCTCCATTATTTCAAGAGATATTCAATTTTCAGCTGGGACGCCGTCTGGCTCTGTTCGATATCGCGAAAATCGACTCCCTGACGAGTTACCTGAGCGATACTTTCGGCTTCCCGCACAATTCCGTCCTCAGACTCAAGGCCAATATCGTTCAAAATGAGATCAAGGCGCTTATCAAAAGGTTGGTCGAAATTGTTCTTCATCAGTTGTCCCGAAGCTTCATCTTCGACTTCGAAAGTTTTCAATTTTGGCTTAGGAACAACCCTGTTCTTATGGTTGGAAGAAAAATGTGCAATTTTATTTTCAAAATTTTCAGTGACAAAGCGGAAGAAGCGTTCGAATTGTGCAAGAAGCTGGCTCTGCAGAATCACAAGACTGTCGGACAGTTCGAGTTGATGAACGAGGCACTCAGAACGTACGACAACTCTTCATCTTTACACTTATTTGAAATTTCATTTGTTTGGTACTTCGAAGAAAGAATAATAGCAATAGAGTACGAAGAGATTTGTATTCAAGAAATCCATCACTTTCTAAAGTTTATACAAATTTTAACAAATTGGCTTACTCAGTAATTTCTTTATTTGCAGTGAGAACCGCGAATTGCTCGAGAAGGTAGTGCAGTTGGTTGCCTCGCAGAACGGTCAGTCGGCTGCAGTCTACGACATGATCTACTCGATTCTCGACTGCAGGCTGATCGACAAGTGGAAGGACAGAATCAAGAATCTTATTGAGGTTGGAATTTTGTAATTTTTAATACCTTTATTTTCATTTTCTGAAAATTTAACAATTTAGGGTATTTGAAAATCTCACAACTTGCTAAAATTGTATGTAGAGCTAAATAGCTAGATGCTAGAAAGCGCTCACACCTTTGCAAACTATCTCTTTGGGTTTCGAAATTTCGAGATTTTCTGCTTGTCAGGTTTTATTTTTTATTTTTAGTTTACTTTTAAAGTTCGAATTTTCCCAACTAGTTTATTCTTGTTTTAAATTAAGTAATTCAGAGAATTTTTAACTTTTATCTTCAGAGACAACCGAATGAAATCGACTCGCGAATGATGGGATATTTTGTGGGCAAGGCGTCTGGAGATAAGAGGGTTAGTGAATTTTTTACATTATGATAATGTCTATGTTTAATTAGAAAAGTTGTCTTTTTATTTTCTTGTGGTTTTTTCTCTGCAATACTGATCAAAATTATCGTGATGAAATTAGTCAAGTCGCCTCACTTTTTAAAAGTTTTATTTCAGCCCGACATTCTCCGAAACATTTTCGAATTGATGCGTGAGAAAGTGTCGATTGTGGACATGAACAACGTGCTCGAGACGCTTATCAAATTGTATTGTGAGTTTTTCTTCCTATTTTTCATGAAATTCTTCATATTTCTGGATAGTTCATCCAAATATGAATTTGAAAAATTTATAAGAATAAAAAAGTGTGGATAGACTTACCGAGAAACTGAATATCGCATTTCTTGCTTTTTCTAGAAAAAAAAACTTTTTTAATCGTCAGACCGCTCGAACGATTTCGAATCGATCAAGAGCCTGGAAGAGGAAATTCGCAAAACGAACTACCCGCTCAAGAACAACACCGAGAAGTGGCTGGCTAAAATGCATAAGGTAATAATTTTGTAAATTAATGAGACTTATTGAAATTTTGGCAAAAAAATTCCTTCCGATCAGTTTTTCCCATATTTCGATAATTTATCAATTTCATCATCCGCATGAAATACAAGATAATTTACTATGCTTCAAAAACAATGATGATATTGTTTATTTTTCAGAACTCGTAGGTCTAATTGGCTCTACAGACCTCTGTGTGCCGTCTCAGGCAGTTCCTTCGTTTTTCTCATTTTTCCCAACCAGTCTTCAATCCTCAATCCCTCCTCGTCGTAGCTCATTTCCCCCGTCCCTTGAGCAATTTCCCCACTCTTCGAAAAGTCCTTCTCACCAAAATACGAGTCAGTTTCCTTCTTTCTTCCCTTCAAAATTAGGCTCGGTAAGAGTTTTATTTTTCGAGAAATTTAAAATATAATTGAATAATGTTATAATGTTTTGTTTATCTGAACCAATATGAGATGGAATGATATTTTTTATTTAGAATTGGAATTTGTTCTATCTCTGGATTGAGCAAAACATTGAATTAAAAATCTCAATATTTTGAATTTCCTGGAAGAGTAAACTCAAGCCTTAGTTTTTTTCATTTCTATTTCTTAATTTTTGCTAGATTTAGGCTAGGAATTTGTTTTATTTTCATTCGTTCGTCCTCTTTGATTTTAGTTGAATTTTTAGAAAGATGACTTCCCCCTTCTCCTTTTCGAGCATTGTTGTCTGTTTTTGTTTTGTTACAATCAATCATTCAGTGATTTTTATGAGTCAAATACAAATTTATTCGAATCTTTGGTGGAAACTCGAGAATTCGATTTGAAAAGGTTTGCGATTTCGAACCGACTTTTCGTCTATCTTTCACAATTCGGCACCCTGTTTTCCTGTTTCGGAATAACCCATTTCAGTTTTGTTGATGTTTGATGTTCAGGCTTGCTGTGGATTTAAGAATTTGCGGATTTGGCTTGTGACAGGAAGAGGACGAAAGCTACGCAAATCGATGCAGAACTCGGAAGATGACAACAGAAATAATCAAAGGTTGAAACTTACGATTTTTTAATTGAAAATAAGTTAAATTTAAAACTGTCTTGTTCTAAATGCAGAAGTAGGACTTCATATATCTCTAAATATCATTCAAAAATTGAAAAATACCTCAGAATAGATCGAAACGTTTTTGAAAATGATTTTACATAACCTTGAACAAATTAAGCATGTTGAACGTGACTTTTGCATATTTAAAAAAAATAAAATTTCGCAAATTGCCTATAATCTCTGGATAAATTGAAGCTCTTGAGCGCGAATTTTTGTCTGATTTCATTAAATCCTGGAAAATTGCCAAAATATGTGCTACCTTGCAAAAATATAGTATTTTGATGGGATTACCAAAACACGGGGCTAGTCTCAAGTGCTGAAGATGCGATGTAAAAGATAAATGAAAGGAGTTATGAGGGTATGCTTTTAATTCATCAGAATACTCCTAACAAAAAGGAAAGGATTGAACCTGTTTGAAAAGGGGACTAAAAATTTGAATAGAGCAGTAATGTAGTGCAAAGTGAAGATTTAAGTATCTTGGCAGGTTTTAAAATAGAAAATTATTCCTATCTTATCATCTGATCAGACATATCCTTTAAAACCCGTCTAGGATGTTTCCAACATATCGTCATTTTTCGCTCTAATTTACATATTCTTCTTACCTTATGAAGATATTACTTTGAAATTTCTCATGCATGCTGAAAGATAGGTCTAGAAAAGTTTCATGATAATTTGCAGCATCTTTAAGATTGATTCGATTATTTGACTGCTTTACTCAAAGCTCAAAGTATTCTCCTTAATTGCGACACTTCAGTTTAGTAATGTCGTGATATTTCCATCTTTTCCTATTAATTCTTCATTCATTAGTGATTTCTCCATGACGTTGAATCCTCGAGATCTTGGAATTTTACATTTAGGTTTATTTTTGAAGCCTCGGTATTTTTCATCGATCTAAAAACAAGCTTTTAGAGATTTTAATGAACGCTTTGTCTGCGATTAATTGCGATTTCATTAGGAAATTTATTGGGTACAGTTTTTACAAGTTGAGGTAAACATTTTCGAAGATTTTGTAGATTATAAGAAAAATATTTATAAAAATTTTAATACAGATACGAGGATAAAATTGAAGTTTGAAATAAATTAGCATAGAATTCGTACCAGAGGCAAGACTGAATTCCTGTTGCCAACATTTTTGAAATATCAATTCCGCCTCAACCCTGATTCGTATACACCTTGATATCAAAAAAAATATATATATATATATATATAATTTAATGTAAAATATTCTGATTCCGAAATTTAGAAAAACAATCAATTTTTTGAGGGTGGAACTTTTGAATTGAATCTTTATCATGTGACGGAAATTCTTCTTCACCGGAAATTATAACAAAAATACAAACGTGAATAGAAGGCATAAAAACTGATCAAATGATTCTGACTCTCGTTCTGAATGATTGTATGACTTTTAGCTAGAATCAAATATTCTGACGTATTTTTCTAAACGTTTGTCGCATGATGATCTGTTGTTTTGTACATTCTTTAATTTCTTGGCCTAATTCATGTCTTTCCTGACTTGAATATTGCGTCACCAGGGTTTTTATTGATATCTCAAGAACTCAAGAAATTCGTTAGATTTCAAAAATCAAATCGAAGCTCCATGCTTCATGAAATAACATCATCGAAACTTTTTCACTATTATTTCGATGACGATTTTTTTCCCAAATCGTTATCCATCGATCAAATGGCTTTTGTTCTAAAATACCACGTTGCGATATTTTAGTCACAATTCTTCTTCCCTGAATCATGCGCAGCAACTTAGTTTTCTCCTAAATTTTGGCATCACTTGTTATTTTACATTATCTTTCAGGTTTGTGTTGGGATTTCCTGCGATGAGCCCTAATGCATGTTGTCATAAATCAGCGCTTACGACGCAATTTTCATCGCCACTCGGCTTCAGACCAAGCGATCTTGCGACCATGAATTAGAGAGCATGAGATTTTGGAGAAAAATAAGATGAGGCAAAGATAAAAATGAGATAAAAGAAGGGGGTAATGATCGTGAAATACGTGAATTGTCGAAACCGATCCAATATTTTCCTTGATGTGAAATTAGAAATCTAGATTTTTCACTTCTTCGAGAAATTTTAATTATGACTACGGGCTATCGGAGACTTTATCGCTCAAAATACTCCTACTACCTGATACTTTTGATAACGGGGGTCGTAAAGTAAGAAACATCATATGCAATGTAAACTTTTAAATAAATGATAAATTTTATTGAGATGTCACGACACTTTGCAAAACCGAATAAAAAATAAAGATCCTAATTCATTTTTCACTGTCTGTTGTGACATCGCGATCAATCCAAATCACTTGAAAAATTGATTCATTTTTTCAGTTGTGCCTGCTCTTCACAGTCAACTAGATCGCAGGAAAAGAGCCCTAATCCGCAATGTCACGCGAACACGTCCCGAATCGATCCGTACTGCGAGAATGAGACCTGGGAATGCATAAAGGAGAGCAAAGTGCAGAAAGCTCTCGATCCGTTGAAGTAAGAATTTTTATCCTCAAAATTACTGCAAGCTAGCATGGAAAAAGAAAGAAGATGATGATAATTTTTGGCGAAGATCAACTTCAAAATGGTTACTTTTCAAAAACCAATGAAACTAGATGATTTTTTCAACTTTTCGCTGATGAAAAATCTATAAAATTGCTTATTTTTCAGACCGATAAACGAGCCGACACCAGCGGATCGGGACAAATTCCTGAAAGTCGTCTGCATCAGTGACACTCACGAACAGCTCGATAAATTTAAAGAGAGGGTATATTTCATTCGTATTTTTTTTGCAAATCTTACCACTTGCAGGGCATTCCTGACGGCGATGTCCTCATTCACGCTGGCGATTTCGTCAACCAGGGAAGTTCCGAGAAGATCGAGGAATTCAATCAGATTTTGGGTATGAATTTGAAGAAAAACAACTGTTTTGTGTAATTTATATTAGAGAAGGAAAATATTAACTATGTTTTTGTTCGCTTTCATTAATTTGAGACGACTCCTTAAAAAGCTCGAGGTTTTTCCCCTATATTTTTTATCAACTCGTTCTGTTGAGACTTTTCAAACTTTCCAGAATCATCTGAAGTATCCTTGATAAAGATGATCAATTTACGGGTTTATATTTCAGGCACCTTACCGCACCGAACGAAAATCGTCGTAGCTGGAAATCACGAATTAGGATTCGATCCTATTGAGGCAGACTTTTCGAGTCTTTTTCAAATCATCAAACCATTTTTTAATTCCAGAAGACCGAAATGCGCAATTTGTCGGACGTTGGTCAGGGCACTAAAGATGGCCACAAACTGCTCACCAATGCACACTATCTACAGGAGAATTTCCTCATTGTACGAAGATAACGATTTTTACGAATATGTGGAAAATCTTTCGAGTATTGTTTTTCATTTCTATCCATTGCTCTCTACGTATTTTTTATGTACAAAAAGTTTAAATCGCCGCTGAAATTGTAGATAAAATGTCTTATTTTGAATTTATCAGGTAAACGGAGTGAAATTCTACGGCGCCTCTAACCACCCCCTGCCCAGTTATCCGTTCTACACGGCGAGGGGACAGGAAATGCAGTACGCCTGGTCTAAGATTCCTGCCAACACCGACGTTCTTATCACCCACACGCCTCCGTTAGGTTCGTCGATTTTTAGGGCAACTTGGAATGGGGTAATTGCATTCTAACATCATTGCATACGAAATAAGTTAGGCTTTGATAGGAAAGTGATTTTTTACAATAGTTTCATGCGCAACGATACAACAACTTTTCCAAGTTGCCTATTTTAGTTTAATCTTTTAGAACGTATATCTTTCGTTTTGTATGATTTTTCCTGGGAAAAAAGATGGTGATAAGTGTCTTTTACACACCCACAAAATTGAAATTGCTAACTAATCATTTTGATCTAAAAATCCTAGGTAAACCTACACATAGTGCAACAGAGGTTTCAAACAATTGCGATATTTGATATGCTATCTTATTCTACTTGTGTAATACCAATCTTAATGAAATTTTGAATATTAGAAGATGGCCTTGAGCAAAACTAGTACTCCGAAATTCGTTCAGATTTTCTCAGAAAAATTGGGTTTTCATGGCAAATAAAATATCATGCATTGTTCCAAACTTTTGTGAGCCAATGCATTAAGAAAAATATTTAGGCTATATGGACACATTCACCTCGAATTGGGGGCCAGAACGATGGGGCTGCAAGGATCTGCTGACAGTCGTCGAGCGAATAAAGCCCAAGTTTGTAAATTTCTTTTTTTAAACGATAGAAATTTTAGATTCCACGTGTTCGGTCACGTCCACGAGCAATACGGTGTGCAGTCGAATGGGAATACGGTACGAAAATTATCATTATTGTAAAAATATTTTTTTTAAATAAAAAAATATTTTTAAAAAAAAAAGATTAATTTCTTAAAAATGGATAATTTTTGGTGTGTAATATACTGGGTAAGGAAGATGAAAATGTCAAAACTTATCAAGGTACCACTATTTTTCTTTACAAATTTACAAACTTATCGATTTTTAATGATTTCTGTCGCGAACTGCGACCTTCGCTTTTTCTATTTCGTAGAAAAATCACATTTTTCTATGTTT
>LIAE01009814.1:0-11292 GCA_002287525.1 Diploscapter pachys
ATCTCATAGAAAATCTATTACATTTTCATACTCACCGATTCAGGATAGTAATGGTCCTATTTAATGAACAGAATAGCTTCAATTTAAAAATCAAGTGCTGCTTCCAAGGAGATTTCACTAAGACCAACCTTAATGCGTCCACGAAAAGAGCGAAAGACCTTTGTAAAAATACTACTACAACGATGTAAAGTATGAAGATAATAAAAAAGTTATATTTAATTCTGTTGACAAGGAGAAAAAGTTAGAAAGTAGCATGACAAACACTAGATCTCAAGAAACAAATCATGTACTTCAGTGGTTCCTTCGAGGGTGAAATCTACAAGAGGCTCTTTCAAAGTCGATAAATAACCCATTTATTGAAACTTTTACAGTTTTTTTGCAATAAAATCTGTATATATCAGACCACTTTCAAGATCGATAAGTAATCCACTTACTGAAACTTTCCAATAAAATCTGTATATCTGACCACTTTCAAGATCGATGAATCAGCTTTATTATTTTGAATTAGCCTGTGATCAGTAGTTCTTCTTTATTTGTTAGTCTTTTATCTTTCTATCTAACTTGCATTTTGTAACGATCCTTATCACATTTCAAACTCTTATTTTTCATAGATTTTCTTAATATTTAGTATCACCGTAACATTTCTAAGGTTCATTTACTTTTAACTATAGAAGTTTCAAATTTCTGATTTTTTTCCTAATTTTCAATATTTTATTTTATTTGCATACTTCAGCAACTCGGTGTTTTTGTCAGAGGCAGTTCTAGTGTTAAAGATGGAGCGCAATGATGATATCCAATCCGTTTCCAGCTACACTGAATCGGAAATGGAGCACAATGAGGATGTTCAATCTTTGACCAGCTACAGCGGATCGGTAGGTCATAACATTATCTCCAAAATTTCCCATTACTAAACCAATTTTAATCGAGATTTGATCATCTTTATCAATTTTCAGGAATATGTCTCAATCGACAAGAATATGCTTGACGAATTAATTCAGGCCTGTCAGGAGTTCAAGAAACTAAAAAATATCGTAAAGGATAGCGTGGTATTTTTTAAAATTATAAATCAAGCTACTTCCTTTCAAGAAGAAATAGTTATTTATTTTCTAAAGTATTGAAAAGTTATTTAACCAAAAAACAATTTCGATTCATAAAAGTTCATCCCTAGAATGTTCAGATGAGACTGCAAGACGAGATCACAACGATACGCAAAGATCTTCTCATTCTGAAGGCTAGTGTGAAATTTGGCGTAGCACTTTCTGAAGATGAAGTAAATGGCGATTCATGTTGCCTTCTCGCCGATGGACAGAAAACTAAAGAGGTATTTTATCTGAATAGAATTGAAATCTTTTTGAGGACGTACATTTAGTAGTAATGCTATTTTGTTAATGATGAAACTGTAATTCATATTGGAAAGATAACATTTCTTTAAAATAACTATGCATACACAAAGCTTTGTTACGTATGATGAATATATTGAAAATATGACTTTTGGCTTTACAATGTCATAATTAGAATTTTCGCATTTCAGGATAATGTGTCCATGTTCGCGTCTCAAAAAACTAATGTCAAATTGACGGACGTTGTCGGTCTTGAAGCCGTCAAAAGTGCCCTGAACATGAACATTGTTTTACCCACTAATTTTCCTAAGCTCTTCAAAGGTCGGTTTTTTATTTGAAATTTGATCGGGCACAGGCCAGTTCTAGGCTTTGTAGGCGCGAAGTACCACCTAAATCTAGTACTCAGAAAAGCCTATGCTTTATCGTTCTAAACTTTCTCACTTCTCATTGGAACAAAGCACGCTCGGTTCCAAAAAATACGAACTCCAATCGAAAATATGAGCGTTATTTCCTTTTCCCCCTCTAATGTTAGAAGGAAAGAGTCATTCGCATTTTCTATTGGCGCGCGCATTTTTTTTAAATCGCTAAGTCTAAGATATCATTTGTCAAAGTGAAAATCTCTTAGAACCTATATATTTAGATCAGTGTCGCCCATGGAAGGGAATTTTGCTGTATGGTCCGCCTGGCACCGGAAAATCGCATTTGGTTAAAGCAATTGCAAATGAGGCGTCCAAATCGACATTTTTCTCGCTTTCGGCATCGAATATCGTGTCAAAATGGCTAGGGCAATCGGAGCAGTAAGAATTTGTCTCTTCAAATATTAAAAATTTTGTTGAAACCTCCAATTTCTTTTGTCAAAAATCTAAAAATGAATTATAATGCCTATTACAGGCGGGTCAGACAGCTGTTCGAGCAGGCAAAGGAAAAGCAACCATCGATTATATTCATCGATGAGGTGGGGAAATTTAGTTTTTTGATGAAATGTTCAAACGAAAAACTCGTTTTAGATCGACTCGTTGTGCTTTGCTCGTTCGGAGAATGAGAACGACAGCACATGTTGCATCAAAGCCGAGCTGATGGTGCAAATGCAGGCCATCGAAGACGATGACAAAGTGATTGTTGTTGGTGCGACCAGCACCCCGTGGGTTCTTGATAGTGCCTTCTGTCGGTAAATAAATTACATATAAATTTCTTCAATGATCCTCGATTTGTTCTTAAGTTAGAATTTTCAGACGCTTCGAAAAACGTTATTATGTCTCACTTCCTAACAAGGATGAACGAACCGAACTCATCAGATTGAAGCTCAACAAGAAGAAACATAATCTGACTGAGAAACAAATTAAGGTAGCGAGATAAATCTTTTGAGATTAGATTTCATAAACTAGTTTATTGTTACAGTCAATTGCTTCGAGCACTGAGGGCTATTCATTTCACGATCTGGACATTCTCATCAATGATGCCCTAGGGCGGCCGATCAGAAAGATTACTGAGGCAACTCACTTCAGGTTGGAAATGATTTTTGTTAACCATTGTATTAGGAGCTCGAATCAAATCGATCGCTTCGCGGAATTATTGAGTTGTCCCATAAGTCTTTTTCCCACTTTTGATTTGATTCATTAAATTTCTGGAAATGAATTTTTTATGAAATCTGAAAGGTTTCCAACCCTCGTTTGATAACCTTCTGGACCAAATACAATAATATCACGAGAAATCGTTAGCTAATTATTTTTTATAAGAAATGAATGTGAACACAATGGCTCCTAAGATGAGAGAAGACTTATGGGGCAATGTAATGTATCGGCTAGTGTCTAGGCTACGAAAGGATTTTAGGCAGTGTTACTTTTCCCTTCATTACATGTTTTTTCGCTAACGTTTTCCTGGTTTCAAAAGTGTCTCTTATGAAAAGTGGTGTATAAAGAGCGACGTGTGGGGAAAGGTAGCGCTGTCATGATTTTGAGCATCTTAAAGAATCAATCAAATCTATCATTGCAAATACTCATTCAAATTTGTTTTAAATCACTCAGCATTGATGAAATTTTTTATTATTTCGTTAAGACAAGTGAATGGGCCATCGGGCGGTGGTTCAGTGAACACCGAGCAAAAGCTTTGGGCACCGTGCAAATCTAGCGACCGTGGCGCAAAGAAAATCAGCCTTCGTGAGCTTGGAGGCGTCGATTTTGATGTCCCGACATTGACTGAGGTGAATACTAAAATCTCTCGACTTTCCACAAACTTATGCATTTGTTACGAAATTTTTTACCTTTTCTTATCACTCTTACTTTCGCATATTCTCTTTCTCGCTTGTCAGATTAATTTGATCAGAATATTATCGTGAGCGAAAGAATCGAAGAAAATGATGTCTTTTTTCATTTACAAATGAATTATTGAAATTTTTTTCAGGAAGACGTCAGAACTTCATTGAGGAGCGTTGCGCCAAAGGTTAAGAGAGAGGAACTGATGAAACTGATGGAGTTCGACAGAAATTTCGGTAGCATCGAATAAATCGTCATCAGTTCAAACACAAACTCTTCTCATATCTTATCATGTTTCGTTTTTCCTTTGTCGTTGGTCCATAGACAAGCATAAAGTTCTTTATCATGCGCATCATACCGATACCTATGTGTAGAGAACGCAAATCCCGCTCACTCTGTGAAGTCAAAGTCAAGAAAGGCAATTTCGCTAAAATTTCTAGAAATTTTGCGAGGCGATTTTTCCTTTATTTTTCTTTTCCCACTATTAGATATGAGCCTAGGGAACATTTTCGCTTTCGGAACATGCCCCCGAAACACGAGTTGAACCCGCAAAAATGGGCACTGAAATTTCAAATTGTTCGTTTGAGCTTTATAGGCCGTGCTCATCAGCGCTCCAAGCTGAACATGAAAGATTACATTTTTCTTGTTATTTTGTGATAGAAAATGCATCGGTTTTCAGTCCGCCGCCGGTCACTGTTGGAAAAAAAACCATTTTTTTTTCTAAAATAACGCAACACAAAGTTATTTGGCACTTGTTTCATGGATTTATGGATTTTTGCGCTCAAACTGCAGGATGAGCGTGGCCTAGCATTTTGGGAATAATGAAAACCCATAGAAACTTCAGAATGCTCCAAAAACAAGCAAAACAAATGTCTTTACAAGAAAAAGGGTTTCTGATCGCGATCGATCGTCGTATTCAGAAATTCATATCTTTGGTTACACTGATCCGTTTTTCATGCGGTTTTTTGTTATAAGCTTGTCAATTCTCGCAGATTAATAGAAAAATACTTTCATGACTTTGTCTTCAAATCGAAAATATCACTTGCGTCCTCCACTCTTTCGTTCCTTTTATTTCTTCACGCAATGCATACCCGTAAAATGCGTGCACACTTCTCTTTTTCGTAAAATCAAAATTTTCTTTATTTTTGTTTTTGCAGTTGCCGTTAATGTCGGAAGGCGGAGAATCATCTCCGAATGGAGAGCATGACACGGGGACGAGCGCTACTGTTTTGGTAAATCGATTTCCTTTCGTGATTCGTTTTCAATTGCAAATTTGCAGATTGGCGAAGTGGAACGAGAAGTGTATTTCTCAGTGAATGGAACGATCAAACTCGAAGAAGAGGACAGCCCCATTAAAGCCGAGGTATTCAGCTTGGAAGATAGTACATTTTCACGTTGTTCAAATAGCAGTTATGACATTTTTCGTAATTTTGTCGCGAATATTTGTTTTCAGGGAAGCAGCTCGGGAATGGAGCAGAGCGGTGTGATTGGATTGAACAGAGACGTTCCCTGCGATGGCTCGGATCTGCCCAGCTCGTCTGTAATCAAAACAGAAGATGTTGAGTGTCTGTCCGATAACAGCCACTCTTCACAGGTAATATTTTTAAAATTCAACTGGAAAGATGATATTTTCAGGAGGTCATGAGCGAAGGAACGCTCGTCGATAGTTTGATGGGAGAAATGCCGCAATCTTCCAGCAGCAGGCCTGCAAACATGGTCAATTACTTCCGACAATTGCTCGACTCTGAAGGTTGAGATTTTTGTTCTTGTAAATTGCTTCAAAAATGAACTTTTTGTTAATTTTTTCTTATCAATTTTTACCAACTTCCATCCAAATTTTCTCTCAATTTGCCGGATTTCAAATAGAGCTAAGCATGCTCATGAAAAGTCTTTGCTTTCAAGCGTTTGTACGATAATTCTTTATGTTGAATAATTTTGTTATGATTTTTTCAAATTCAATACTGATTTTAGAAGTGCCTGAAGATGACGAGGATGTGGTCGACGACATAATTCTGAATGATAGGATAAAGAAGGAAGAGGGGGATGATCAATTCGACAATGAAGAACACATCATTGAGACGTAAGCCATTTTTCTATACTCGAATATCGAGCAGGGATATTTGTTGTTGAAAAGAAGCAGCTATATTGGCTTCCAGGAAAGTTATGCCAGTTCGAAATTTGCTCATTTGGAAAGTTTCGAAGAAAAAGTGTTAGTAAGGGGAGGAACTAACTTTCAAAATGGACAAATTTGAGCTATCAGAACTTTCCAAAGAACCACTCAGATTTTTTATCCGTAAATCTAAATTTTTTTATTCACCTTTGAAAATAGGCGAAAATTAATCTTTTTCTGAAGTATGTGTCTATAAAAATTAAATTACTATTTTTCCAGGTTCAACATCTCAACTGCCCAAAATGAGGACGATCATCCAGAGCATCACCCGAATCTGTAAGATGTTTGGCTCAATTTTGAAATGATAATATCCAACTTTCTTTCCAAAATAACCAGCGCTAATTCGAATTGTTTCTCTTTCAGTGTCCGGAACCGCATTCGGAAGAAGTGTCGGATGTGCGGGGTCGAGACGACCAAAGTCAACCTGCACGTCTTCATGCATCTCTTCAAAATCCACAAGGTAAATTCCTTGAATATTTCTTTCCCAGATTTTCTTGATATTTAATGCAGACTTTCTCAACTTCTTAAACTTGTAACTGCAACCATCAAAAATATAGAAAATGGCGCCGAGGTCGTGGTTGTAATTTTGCAAACCTTATTCAATGAGTCTGTAGATCATGGTACTTTTGTCGCATAATTTTGATCGTTTTGTGATAATTCGATGTTTTTATTTACTTGAAATTTGCACACATGTCGAAAATATTCGTTCAGCATTTATTTGTTCAAAAGATCAGTAGTTTTCAGATGGGTCGTCTGGTTTGTTCCGTGGATGGATGTCTGTTCGACCATTACGAGAAGAGGAAAATGACCCAGCACATGAAGGAACTGCACGAGGGAGAGGGGCAGATTAGAGAGGCCGCCTCGACTAGTCCCGTCTTCAGGGCTAAATTCAAGGTTGGCAGACGATTTCTGAACTAGCAGAACTTGTTTATCATTTAAATCTTCTTTACATTTATTCATATATTTGTGAAAATTTTGGCAAATCGTGAATGTCGAGATGACGAGACCTATACTTAGGGAAGAAAAGTAGGAAAAAATAGCGTGGTAAAAGCATAAGAATCGTCATTTACAAGTTGCCAGAAATTTAGATGACGCTATAGAAAATTTATTCTTTTTCCACTACTTGTTTTATCTCGAACCGTAATGTTTCAGCATCTGTTCAAGATGTGCTGGGGCGTGCCGAATTCAAGCATTCAGAATGGAGATCTCAAGAAGCAGTCCTCTGGAGAGATCCTCGGTCTGAGGGACAAGACTGTTTTTTGTCACGCCTGCAACATGTATGTTTTTGGAGGCACGCCTGAAGTGAGTTCTACAAAATTATATCAATTTTATGATGATATTTCATAAGTCATACTGATTTTTCATATTTCTACTTTTGTGGAAAAAAAAATAGACTATTTGAATTAAAATCGTTAAAAAATTCAGCGTTTCAAGAAAATAAAAAGAATATCAAATTTTCAGTACAAACTTATGCACGTCGGTTTCCACATGGTGCACGACTTGAACATGCCTCGATACAGCTGCAAACAGTGCGACTACTCCCACTGCCAGACCAGGTACGTCACCAGACATGCACAGGAAAATCACCAACTGAGGGACGGAGAGGAGGCTTTCTACGATAACATCAATGTAAGCGTTTCTTCGGATCATTATTACTCAAACAATTTTAATCTTGAATAGATATCGTTCTCGCCGATAGTGTTCAGCAATGAAAAGAACGTGCTCCAATCGAAAACTCCTGTTCCAATAAAAGATGAGGATGTGGTCCCTTTTCTCGCTCAATAAAAGTAAAAGGAGACAACACTCATTTTGAATTGTAGCAGGCAGTTTTGGGTTGGTGGCGCGCACCCATTTTAGCGTCAAATGTTAGCGACAGGCACGCTAATTACTTCATTTTTCTAATCAAATCCTGAATTTACGTATTCTAGCACGATGAATTATCAAATATTCGAATTCCCTCACATTTTGATGAAGGATTAGATTTTCAATGAAAGTAGCTTTCTTTCAGTCGTGGGACATCGACTCGCTCCGTTCCATTTCCGTGCGTCTCTTCGGGCACTCCAATGTCGCTCTCCTTTGCATGCCCCTCTCCTGGAAGCTATACCACAAACAGTTCGATCTCATCGATACGGTATTCATTTCGATACAAAATTAAGGAATGAAAATTTCCTTGCAAAATATTAAAATTTACACTTTTGAGGAAGAAGTTCCTTAACTATTCTTTATTTCGGATCATCGATATTCCAACTAGATTACTAGATTTAAAGGACCATGTTTTATACATTTTAATGATGGTTTGAGTTGAAAACCTAAACTTACACTAAATATCATGGTTTCAGTTTCAGTTTTCGAGATGATCATGATGGTTTTTTCAGGCAAACGCGGCTGAAAAAGCGGTTTTGGACAGATTCCGAGCTATTTCCATGAAGGCCAAACTAGGCATTCTCAAGAAAACGGTAGAAATTTTCAAATGAATGCAAGATAGCGTTGAGCAAATTAGCAAATTCGTAACAATCCTTATAGATTCTGAAAACATGCATTTTGCAAACATCTTATAAAATTATCTAGTTTATCTTTCTTCATTGAATAGTGGTTTCATTTCTACCGATCCGTTTAAAATAAATCAAATTGAAAGTATTTTCCGCTAAAAATTCTGACCTTCAGTCGAGCCTGGAAAAGTCCTTGAAGCAGCCGACTTCTTCTTCGTCGTCTTTCCCCTCTACTTCCTCTGCTTCTGCCTCAGTTCCTGCAGCAAAGGTCCCTCCCCCTGCCATCAAGAAGGAAACCACCCCTCTCATTGCCTATTCAACCTATGCCCGAGATGCCCCTTCCAAACGAGGCAAGCGACCTGCCATTCAGCACTTCAGAGCCAAGTGCGGGATCTGCAGAAAGTTTATCTCCCCTGACAATTCTAATGTAAGTCCTCGAACTTGTCATTTAGAAGTTATTACCCAAAATTGAAAGGAGTTTTTACTGAGAATCTAGAAGATGCCATAATTTTGGTAGCATGGAGTAAGAAATTACAATGAAAAAATTCAGAATCGAATCAGATAAATTGCGCTAGAAAACATCTCCTTCTCGAATCGTCATTTGGACAGTTAAACTGTCTAGTCGAGTAATGAATTGTTTGCAGGAATTCATGGAGCATTTCTCTCAACACCTGTTCGAATTCCACCAAATCGGCCTTCTGCAGTGCACTCTCTGTGATTTCCAGGCAGTCAATTCGAACCTCGCCAAAATGCACGGCCACTTCAGTCATCAAACTGAGGGCTGTTTCAAGGAAAATGTCGAGGTAGTTTTGAAACAAATTTTTTCGAAATGAATACTTTTTCAAGTAACTGAAAGCCACAATTTCCGACTATTCTAAAAATTATATGATATTGAGAAAATCTATCTGGTTTCTGACTTCTCTAAGTTCATTTTTTCATCGTCCCAATCCTTTATACAGAGTGCGCCAAGAGTTTGAGTTGCTTTTCACGTTTAATTTCGAGACTATAAAATATAGCATATTCATAATCGAATGGAATAAAGTTATATCGTTAGTGATTGTTTAGTCTAGGGAATGCTAAACCCAAATCTTCAAGATTTTGTTACTTTTTACTTGTCTAGTATAGAATTTTTTTTATAAAGCGCTTTATCGCCCAGACTTTTGTCGTACTCTGTAAAGTTTATTATCAATGAATTTCATATAGGATCTATAACTAGAGTTAAGGAGTAGGGTTTAATAGTGTAACGACATTGAGAGTGATCTACTCGTTGTGCTGATTTCTTAGATATCACATTCCCTATCAAATCCTACCCCTTAATCCTAATTACGCAGTCTTGATAAACTTTAGAAATGGATAGATGATGATAAACAAGATGAATTATAGTAAAAAAGCCGTGATAGTCTTTCAATTATTCCTAACGTCTTAGCTTTTTACTTTGAATTTTTCTTCGGTTTATGGCGTCATCTTATCATTCTCTGAGTGTCTAAAGTTGATATCTTTCTCTTTCAGAGTTGGCCTCTGGCAAAGATCAGGGACGTTTCCCTGCGCTGTTACGGAGACGAAGACTTCGCCTTCTCGATGATACCCTACAAGTACAAGCACATCCAGTTTCAGGAACCTCAGGAATCCATTCAGGTAGTTCCTTTCTCTATCTTCTCCATCCTTTATTTTCCAATAAATATAAAACAACACAATCAGCACTCATTTTCAAAATAGGACGATTTTCTTTAAAAAAATGCAATTTTAGGGGCACGTTCATACCCCGCTTACGCTCTCGTGAGGATGAGATACGCAAAGAAGACATGTTCTTTTTCTTTCTCACCTCTGCGTGCTATTTATTTCTGCTCACGTGAGCGTAAACGGAATATGAACACGCCCTAGAGGTTAAATTCGGAAATTCTTGTTCAAATATTTTAAAACCTGGACTAATTAGTCTCGTTTTTCATTTAGCACTGAACCAAAATAATTGATACTTGAAAATGAATGAACTTTCAGACTTCTGTATCAGCTTGTTCGCTGTTGGATGGAGCGATGAAACGAGCCGGAGTTGCAGCGACGAGCGGCGAATTGCATTCACTCAACAAGATATTCAGACGGTCGAAGAGGAAGGATCCCGGGGGGAATCTGATGCCTCCGAGGAAGAAGCAAAGGGATAGGGAGGATAGAGAGGAGGATTTGGAACTGTTCAAACTGCTGCATGGAATGGGCAAGACAGAGTAGAAAGAGCGAAAGCTCAAATAGACTGCATATGAGAGAGAAGTCATTCAATTGATGTAGGACTGAGGTAATTCTCCCGGTTGCCTATAGATTCGATTTAAAGTGAAGATTCTGTGATTTTTCTCTTCAATTATAGTAATTTGAAATGAACTAGTCTCTGCATTGCAAAGAAATTGTTCTTCAGGTGTCAAAGTTTATCAAACTCTTCTCTTTTAATTTAATTCTTTCAGTTTTTTTTCTAAAATCTTCAGGGCGTTATTTAAAATGTGACAAAAATGACGGGTTTATTTATCACTTTAAAATTTATTCGTTTACTCCAAAAATTACTAGAAATCTTTTTTCAGGAATTTCGTTGTTTTCTTTCCAATTTGAAAAAAAACGACTAATTTTTCTTTTAAAAAATGGTATTATTGTCAAAGGCTGGCCAACTTAATTAAAACGAGTTCCATAAAGATTTTACACGCAGAAATTGACATCCATTAGATAGAGAGCGCAAATGCCCAAATTTTAGTATGCAAAAATTGCGATTTTTTGACCCGTATTCCTGAGAATGCCTGAAATTTTCATAAGTAATTCGCCCGCATGGAGACGATCCGATCGGCTAATGAATTGTAAAATGCGACGATTTTTGAAGGAAAAATGATCGCTTATCGATTCAAATGCATAAAAATTGTCAAAATTCCAATTTTCATTGACAGAAATTCAAAACATTTATAAGTTATTATCAAATTAATTAGTCTTTAACTCGATCCAAAATGGAAATTTCTTATGATTTGAGTATTTGAAGGGTCCCACGATATTTCTGCAAGTTTCAAATCTCGCTG
>LIAE01009824.1:0-10659 GCA_002287525.1 Diploscapter pachys
CTGCTGGGTCCTGTAAGGTAGTGGCAAGGGGACAGTACCTTTTCCCAGACAGGTGCCTTGCGAGTGTCGGTGATTAGAATAATCAGTCTATTTGGTAGCAGTGAATAATAAAATTTATATCAGAACAGGCGAAAAGAATAAGAATAAATATCTTCCCAGCAAGAGCCATATCATGCGACAAAACATTACTTTTGCGTTAGCACAGAAATATTTTTATTAAGAAAGTTCGAAGGAGGCGCGTCGGTTTTATTCGCAGGTGAAAGTCCCTCAAATATGGAATCAGTCACCAAAATATTTTTACCTTGGTGATGTACGAGCAACTGACGTTGAAAAAAATTATGTTCGATTCACTGACGTCGAGATTTTAAAAATATTGGTTGATTTCCTTTTATTGATCTCCTTTCGTGGGAATCACTCTTTGATACAAATAGAGCGGCTTTCATGAATAAAACAACCTCCGCTTTTATTTTTTTAATATAAAACCCTTTTGAATGGGTTATGGCATTTTCATTAGGGTCATTCCCTTTGTTTCACCCCATTTCACTCTATTGAGCCTAATCATCTCTTCCTGTCAGTATAATGCGCGTTTAGGGAAAGTGGACAGAATTTATAAGCTAAAAGTCAAAGCATTTGCATACTGCACAAATTTACCCCAGAAAGGGCAATAGTATTTCTTATTGTCCCATTTCTACTTGCAGCATACCATAAATAAAGTCGATCAGTTTGGCATTTGATAAACGAAAAAGAAACATAAAAGCCATATAGGAGAAGAAAGGGCGATGACTAATTTATAAGTTCTGATTTTCAGCACGTATATCAAATTGCAATTTGCTTTGCATAAAGCAATGCCACGAAGCTGGAAAATTTCGATGGAATATGAATTCAAAATCAAATGATCAATTTATAATAATTTAAATTTATTAGATAGTACGATTAGTAGAACTAAAATTAGCACGAAAGCTAGGATTTCTTAGCAAATATGCTAAAGTGATACTTCGAGCAAAACTTTTGCTCATAGCAGATCGCATATTTCTGTACAACTTTTTATATCCAGAGAATGGATCACAAAGGGTTTCGAGTGATCGCCTCCCTATGATTGCGCACTATACTGTGACACAAAAGTTTGCGACACCTTTTTCTTACATCATATTGCATCGCTTTATGGATTTTTTAATGCAAATTTTAGTTTTATAACATTTTGCATGCTAATTTTTGCCTAACTGCCAAGTTTCAGTTCGATCTGATTTTTCTGAAGAAAGATATGATTTTTTTCTCGTGCACTCTTAACTATGGAAAATAAGGAAAATTTCAAGTGTTTTCGGAAAAAGTAATAGTCTGCACCTGTGGGATTTTCTCAGGGTCAACTATTATTTGATTTTGAAAGCCTATTGGTTGAGTTATCATGACATACTAATAGTTTCTGGATAGGTTATCCATTATCAGAGTAACGATTTTTTTCGAAAATGTTTCTTACAAATCACTAATATTTTGGTCAATTTCCATAGTTAAGGGCACTTTAAAAAAAAATCGTAAATACAGGGTGCGAGGAAAGTTCGTGTGCACTTTTTTTTAAATTTATTTTTAGCAACAAATAACAACAAAATAACAGGGTTATTTGGACTCAAAATGTCCGCCATTAGCAGCCACATTTTCTCAGGAGTTTCGGAAATTCGTCGACGATTTTAGAGATCATTTCCATCGGAATCTCGGCCCATGCCTTTTTCAAGCTTCGCTTCAGAGATTTGATCAAGATGGGAGGCTCCGCGCATGCCTTGGACTCCAGGATGCCCAAAATGAAGAAGTCCATAAGATTGAGCTCGGGAGAGTTCAATGCCACTCGTCTAGAACAGAAATTGAAAGAAAAACTCGAAAAGAAACCAACGCAGATTGCTTTGCCAATTGTGTTTGCTCTATATCGAACTACTTCTCATCGTTGAAAGAAGATCATGCGATGTCGACCGGCAGCGAAGCGTCAGAGCAATTTCTTGTATTGAGCGGCTCTCTTGGTCTTCATTTCGTCGATTAGGAATTGCACTTCGACTCCTTTTCAAGATTTTAGGCCAATATCCTTGAGAATCTTTCTGACTGACCAATTGGAGATTCCGACTTCTTTGCTCAACTTTCTCGTGAAATTCTTTCGACTTCTGGAGTTTCTGACGATTCGACTGAGAATCTTCTGTCGATTAGCAGCTGTATTGGCGGTTTTCGGACGGCCGGAGCGAGGGCGATCGTCGTTAGATCCGATTTCTTGATATCGCTTGTGAAAAGTGTTACGGTGTATGTCCAGAAGACGTTCAATTTCTGTCGCTCCTTTACCTTTCTCATTTAGCTTTATGATTGCAGAACGTCGATTAGACCTCTAAGTTTATAATTATAGATAAAATAAACAAATAAAAAAGAAAAAAATAATTTAAGCACAAATGAAACAGTGCACACGAACTTTCCTCGCACCCTGTATTCTGTTGTAAGTTGGATTGATCTGAAATTTTGAGGATATATGAATGATATACCAGTAAATGTGACAAAGATTTGGACCGAATTACTCCTTGTTCTGAGGGTAGGGGAGCCAAAAATTTGTAGAGGTCTATATATTTATGAACAAGGTTTAGAATTGATTTTTTGAAAAAAATCAATAAATTAGTGGTGATTTTTCCTGAAAATTAGCATACAGGAGTTTTTCAATATGCTCTATCTGATAATCATATCGAGAATTTTTTTGTCCGCGTCTTCATAGTGAAACCTGAAAATATAAGAGGGGGATCTATACGATTATGAACAGCGATATATACACTAGATAAAGCAATTGTCATAGAAAATTTGTTTGGCTGTTTTGGATCTGCACCTATATTTTGATACTAAATTTATTCCTATTTGGCCTTACCCTACCCTCTCCATATCCATCTCTCAATTTTTATTACCTCTCTGGAAATTCAACTCTCTGGCATATTTTAAAGGCCCAAACAGTAAACCCACCCTTAAAAATAATGCAACTACTTTTCCAAGTTGCCGCCCCTAGTTATTAGTAGAGATTTTCTTTGATTTATCAAATAATGTTAGAACAAAATTGAAATAAACATAAATTATTTGAAACAGCGATGAACGGTTTACGCTTGTAATTAGTTTGAGAGTCTCTCTTCGCTCTTTTCATTTCCTCAACTCTCATCGTGTACATAATCGCGATTTGCGCGTATTTTAAAACTATTTTTATCCAACTCTAACCACCAGATGAAGGTTAATAATTAAAACTAGGAGCGAGTTGATACTTAGTTGCAGTTCGCACGAAGTTCTAGCATTTTCTAATATATCGAAATTTCTCAATTATTTATTTCATTTAATGCAAATTCGTAGAAGGAAGTGATTGAAAAATGCACTTCCTCTATTCTCAGGGACATAGTTCGTTGACAACGATTGCTAATAACGATACTAAATAACCAAATGTGTCATAAAAATGAGCTGTCATAATTCAATTAAAAAACAGGAAATAAGAAATTCAGATAAAAAATATATTACGCTTGTAGTTTAGCTAATAATGAATGAAATAGGAGCATCAGAATAATATGGATGCGGAACTTATCGTAATTATGCATTCATCGAATGATCAATCACGTATAGAGATGAAAAAGGAGAACTATAAATATGGATGCAACGAATAGTGAAGCGTCGTAAATTTAGCACATAAACTCAGCAATGAGATATCTGCTAATCTCAGCCAGTATTCTATTCTGGATATTAATATCACCAATAGACGGTGGAATCTATGGAGGATATGAAACTCAGGTCAGTAATATTGTTATTTTTGAAGATTACTCAAGTATTAAGAGCAAGACTTGAGTAATCTACGATGCTGTCAGCATTGATAATCAACTAGAGTTGGAAAAGTTGTAATTATCAGAAGTGTAAATGCAAAAATGAGGTAAACTGCACTGTTCTTTGCCGCATAATTTACAGTAAAGTACAATGCGTTTGAAGATTGCTGTGCAACCTGAAAAAGAAAACATTGACATAAAATCTTCAACGAATACTAGCAAATCATCAGCTCCGTTGTTTATCAAAACATCGAATCTGTACGAGTCGGCACTCACCACAAGACCTAGTGAGAGGAAAGTTCTTTTTGTTGCATACTGTTCGCTGCATCTTTTAACAGTACGTAGCACGAAGAATACTGATCATCAACTAGACTTTGCAGTGTATGCAGATCTCATAAATGTCTACCCTCTGATGCTAATGAATTTGAGTGGTTAAATAAATGATTACTGGCGACTTTGGATGATCAATTATGATGAGTAATTGCATCATCCAAAGTAGTTAATTTTGTTCGAACATGGAAGTGGCTCCTATTTAAGAGTAAATATCAATAAGGACCAAAGTCGGTGTTTCCAGGGGTCCGTCGATTTGGCTGATTTTCACATATATTGTTCAGTTTTTCACGCTGATTCTCATGGTGCTATCCGGTTTTTCATAAAAATTATCATATGCAGGATTACGATAGCTTAAAGTTTTGACAGATCCGACCTCGGGAGAAAATTCATAACTTCCTTATTTCTGAACCAAATCAAATGCGGTTTTTTGTGTTAGATAGCCCATGAAAAACTCTACAAATAATGTAACCACAACCACCTGCTACGATCAACAGCTTCCCGCTAAAATTTAAAAGTTCGAAAAAAGTATCGAAAATGTGATCCTACCTCGTCTCAGTTTTTCAATTTTTTACCCAAATTAGAGTCCGATACCCAAGCTGGAAATTGACTTATTTTGTAGAGAATTCAATTTTACATTTGAATATGTAAAAATTTTCAAAAAAAAGGGTATTCGAAACCATGAAAAATGCGTCTGAACGCTTAAAATCAGGGTTATTATTTCATAGCGTCAACTTTGACTCCCCACAACTTTCTTATTTCTGAACCAAATTTCATGATTATTTTTTTATTTTATAGATCTCGGCGAGGAGAATGTGATAAAAATAAAAAGAAATTTTTTAGAAATTAATTTTGGCGGGAAAAAATTACCCGAAGTTATCCTATATACCCGTACTGTGTTTACAAATGTAATGTGAGTTAACGTCGGAGTTTCTCATGAAATATTGTAGAGCTCTTTAAGTTGATCAACTTTTGTTCCAGAACTTATTCTAGAATGTGCACACACAGGGAGATATGAATTTTTGAAAATTTACTGTCCAAAAGCACTTTGCAATAATTAGTCATTGAACTTCAAAAAATTCTGTAGCTCATACGAATGTGAATCCGAGGTCAGTCTTGGAACAAAAGTTGTTCACCATGTCCATCTACACAACATACTGGAAGGACGAATTTTTCCCAACGTAATTTAGGCGTAAACACAGTATGGGTATATAGGGTAACTTAGGCTAATTTTTTTTCCACCAAAAATAACTTTGAAAAATGCTCTTTATATTTTTACTTTATTCTCCTATTCAATATCTACAAAATAAAAAAATAATCATTCAATTTGGTCCAGAAATAAGAAAGTTGTGGGGGATCGAAGTTGACACAATGAGATAATCACCCTGGTTTTATGCGTTCAGACGCATTTTTCGTGGTTTCGAATACCCTCTTTCTTGGAAATTTTTACATATTCAGATGCAGAATTTAATTCTCTACAAAATAAGCCAATTTCCAGCTTGGGTATCGGACTCTAATTTGGGTAAAAAAATGAAAAACTGCAGTCGGCCAGAGTCGCATTTTCGGAAATTAAATTTTTGGCGGGAAGTTTTTGATCGTAGCAGGTGGTCATAGTTACATTATTTGCAGAGTTTCTCATGGGCTATTCAATGCTGAAAACCTCGTTCGATTTGGTCCACAAATAAGGAAGTTATGATTTTTTTCCTGAGGTCGGATCTGTCAAAATTTTGAACTACCGTAATCCTGCATACGATAATTTTTATGAAAAATGGATAGCACCACGAGAATTAGCGTGAAAAACTGCATATATGGTGTGAAAATCAGCCCGATTTACGGACCCCTGTTTATGTCCCTTTGTTAAGACTTTGGTTTTTGCTGACATTCACTCTTAAATCAATAACTTCTTCAGGCATGATGCAAATTAAAATTTTTTTAGAATTCGCATATTTGTGGGATGCATTAACAGGAATTTTGTAACTCGGAGCGACCTTTTCACTCTGTTCAAATCCTACGGGAGGATTGTTACACTCATCTATAAGACGGATAAGCCTAAAGTAAAAATTTTAATTTGAAAAAAATGCAGTATTATGAGGATAGGCAAACCACTACTCGGGCCCTTTCAATTTTTTTTTTAAATTTAGTTCTATGCTCCTGGGACTGATTATCACTAGAAATAAATCTCATTCGTGCTCAGCGCACTCGATTACCCTAAAATAATCACTTTTTAATGCATTTTGACACTTCCCGAATACTAAACTCTTACGTTGAAAAAATAAATAAATTAGGGCTACGCCTTTGTCGAATTCTCCGAGGCAAATGAAGCTGAGATGGCGCTCAAAAAGTGCCACGGTATGGCTTTCATGGGAAGCGTACTTTGTAAGAAAATGAACAATTGCGGCTCATGGAAAAAGACCGATTTTTTCTCTTCTCTTGTTTCTTCATACTATTTCTTAGAAAAGCCGGTCTTTTTCTATGAGCCAAAATTTCAGTAAATTTTAGAAAAATTTTATTTTTCAATTTTAGACTGCCGACCGGCAATTTCCTGTCCGCCTTTGCATAGCAGGGAGAAAGTTTTGGACAGGTATAGGTTAAAAAAAACATCACTCTAAATTTTGGGCCGTATTTTTTTCGAAAAAAAATTGAAGATTTTGCTTCTTCTCTGCTCCATTTTCAGTTTATTAAGAAAATCACTCATTTTTCTCCAAAATTAATTTTTTTCCGCAAAAATCTTTCTATTTTCAGTAGCCGCAAGCGCAATGCAGATGATCTTTCTGGGAGCGACTAGGAAAAGATGCGTCCGGCGAAGACGGCCCGAGGCGAATACGACGGGGCCATCAACTTCAGCTGCGCTGCTGCCACAGAGGACAGGGGCGCTGCTATTGGTTTGCAAAATTTTATTATTTAAGTTTTTAAAAAATCACGCTAAAAAGCTGCTCAGAATTACGATTATCGTTTTTTGTCCCCTTTTCTTTTTCGTGTGCCAATTTTATTTGCACTGACTGTTAATGAACATGAGGTAGTGGAAATTAAAGCATTTCAGGCGAACCTGGGCAAATCAGCTGCGCGGTGTGCAATCGGCGCTTCCTATCTTGCTGGGCGCTACTCGAACATCTCGCCGATTTCCATAAAATGACACTCTTCCGCCTGGAAGACACAACGATGAATGAGGTTGGGGAAAATCTTATTTTCTCATGCAAGGATTTGTTATTTATTTCTTAACTTGAGTTACAGAGCTGAGATGAGATTTCGATTTCGTCTCAGCTCTGTTGAATTATAATAAAAATATATTTACTTGCGAAACGGGAAGAATATTTGAAATGTTTTGAAAAAATGATACAAATTTATTACGAGAAAAAATATTTATCTGTGGTGGTATTTTTAAATAAAAATTTTAAGATGGAGCAGCTGAAGAATCGCCCCGCACAGGGAATGCCCCAGATAAACGTGCAGCCAATGCAGATGGCAATTCCCCGGATGAGCATCCAGCAAGAGATGCTCATGCAAACACTCATGCAGCAAATCTTCCAGGTACGAAATTTATGTATAATATCCAAAGGTAAAAAGTCCATTTATTGATTAAAAAATGGAAAAATAATGATATTTCTACTTTATAATTTTGTTTTGTGCTTTGAAAAGTATTTAAAATTGATGCTAGCAGAATAAAATTTTTAAAAATCGAGGTTTTAAATAATTCTTATTTCAGGCTAATCCCGCATTCCATCAAGCTCAGCAAAACGGAATCCCCTCGGCAGCTGTATCGATGAATACCTTCAGTGGAGCCAACGTGCTCCCCACTTCTGCCCAGGTTGGAAATATAAAATTCTATTTTTAAGGAATATTCTTCTAGCGAGAGTTTATCATACTCGTTTTGACTTAGGATAAAATTAGCTGTAATTTTTCTAAATATAAAAAAAAGCAAGAATAGGAATTGCAGAACTATACAGCGCGCCCCACTGACTCTGCGGCGATGTCCGAATTCTCCACTCTCAACTTCAGAACAGCAGAGTTAGATTGTTTTTAATTTGAAAAAAGATAATTTTAAAATATAAAACTGAAGAGAAAAGAAGCTTTTTTAATAGAGGAGGAAATGATTTTTGTATAGTTGATAGTTTTTAAAATTTATCAATTTTTGAAAAAATCTTTCAGTAAATCCGTCAACTGCGAGGATCCCCTTGGCTAAATTCCCCCTCCAAATTATATTTCCTATTCTCTAGCCCAAAAATTTGATATTTACGTTGTTTATTTTAATTCTGTCATAAATGATTTCTTGAACCATAACATCGCGAAATGGAGATTGCTAAAAATAGAAGATTAAAAAACTTTTAAGACGACTAATCATCTCGAAACCTCAATCATAAACTGGTGAAATTTGTTATTCACATTCTCTATGAAGTATTATAAATTATCGCACAAGCGGAACAATCCGGGTATACAAATCACCCGCCGTCACCAGGGCGTGTCCATAGATGAAAGGGGTGCAGTTTCAATTCGTTATCGATGTAGATTACATACTGAATCCTTTATTCAGTACCAAGTTAATCTAGACAAGCTTATGAATCAAGAAGCTCTCTCACCCAGCAGCTCCCTCTTTTATTCCTACAAGAGAGAGAGGGCAAGAGATAAAGATAAAGATGTTTTTACACTACATTACCTAATGCCACGTCTCACATTTATTTTCTGTAATTGTCATAATGATCTAGAAATCGTTGAAATTATTAAAAGTCAGCATGACACATGGTCATTTCAGAATGGCGGGTAGGATGGTTCAATATTCAATTTCTTATCTGACGACTTTTCCTGACTCACCGAATCCTCCAGAGCCGAGTCGAGAGATGACCTTCCATCTGAAAATGTTCACTCATTATACTACTCGTCTCCATTTATGATGTCCCTACGAGAAAACCTCACTCCTGACCGCCATTCCATCCCTCAGCTTCTCTCTGCGCATTTTGCCCTTCTTCCGTTCCTTCCTTCTCCTGCCTTCCGGACTCTTCTCCTTCTCCTTTTCATTCGATTTCTTCGGCTCGTTTGCGATGGCGCCTTTCACTTCGAGCATCTGAAATAGAACATTGACTATTGGACTGGCGTGTCATTCATCTCTACATTTCATGGACTCTTCAGCGGCGGTATGCTTTGCCCAAAAAGTTACACTTCTTTCTCTAACAAGTCGCACTTTTTGAAGAAAGAAGTGCAACTTCAAAGTTGGTGCTTCTTAGTCGAAAAATATCGCCACAGAATTTTTCAGACACCTCTATGAGAAGTGAAGATCAGCCTATTACCTTGATCTCCCTGTCAGTGGGCGTCTTCTTTTTCGCGACCTCTTCATTCTTTTTCGGCTTCTCTCGGCTGTCTTCCTTCTCGTCTTTTTCTTCTTTCGTGATGCAAGTGATTGCCACCTGAAATGTGTTCATAATCAACTGATTTTCTGCACAAGTCATTTTTCCTATTGCTCAATGATAGATCATGTATTTTATTTTGCATTGCCTTCCACTCACCTTGATCTTCACTTCCTCGCCCTTCTTTTCCTCTTTAGCCTTTCCTCCAGCCTCGTCTGCCTTGTCTTTCTCTGCATTTTCTGTGCTTTCTGCCGATTCTTTCGACACCTTCTGAAATTCGATAAATCAGTGTAGCATTGTTTTGAATTATTTTATTATGCGATGGAATGATGATAATATGATTATCACCTTCGCATCGCTGTCTATGGACTGTCACTATTTATCTGCTCATTTCGATGATTAGAAAATTTTGCTACGGCAAAACATGGCACAATTGTGCAGAGATGGAAGATGATGGGGGTACGTTCTATCATCGTGTACGCTACTTTGTCGTGTTGCGAAGAATCCAAACGTTCTTCATTTCTCATTGCTCACCCCTTTCTGTGGAGTGACTTGCTTCCCCGTTTCCTTGTCCTTCTCTTTTGCCTGCTCCAAATGTTGTTGCTGCTTGGCCGGATCTTTTGCACTCGTCTTCCGAATCATTCTCTGCAATTTTTGAGATTCATCCCTTATTTTTAGATGTTTCAATTTCATTTCGACTCATTTTATTGTCGAGTTGTCGAACAATTTCTCTAGATCAACAAAGTCCCAGTATGGTTTTGTTATCGTTATTTATCTCCTCTCTGCACTCACAATGCCTGCGTCACTTTTCGCCTTCGCCGACATCTTCGGACGAGTAGATTTGTAGTAATGATTTCCAAAAGATTAGGAATTTACTCAACTCAACATCCTAACATTTTGTGGTTGAAGTTAATATTCAAATTCCAGCGGATGATTATTCCATGCATGTTTATTTTTTTCAAGTTTCTTGATTTTTCTTTGCTTCACAAAACGGTTTTCAAGCTTTTTATTTGAACTTGTTCAAGTCAACAATTTCTTACTTTTGATTCTTCATCTACACTTCAAAATACGGCTGTAGCACAAAAATCAATAAAATTACTACTTCTGGGGGAATAATTGATATTCTATAAATTGTTGTAATTACCTTAACATCGTTCTATATCATATCAGAAGCGACGAAGCCGGGA
>LIAE01009829.1:3243-15593 GCA_002287525.1 Diploscapter pachys
AGGTCGCCGGGCGTCGGCGAGCTCTGGTCGTAGAGCTTGTCGATGGCCTCGGCGTGCCAGCGCAGGGTCTCGATGGCGTCCGGCAGGTCAGCGGCCAGGGCGTCGTCTACCGGCTTGCCGTTGTCCAGGCTTTCGATCAGGGCCAGCTCTTGGGCGTGCTGCTCGACCAGGTCGGCCAGGCGCAACAGCGCACGCTTGCGCTCCTTCGGCGCCAGGCCGGCCCAGCGCCGGTCCTCGAACGCCGCCTTGGCGGCCGCTACCGCCACCTCGACATCCGCCGCGTCGCACTCGGCGATGCGGGTGAGGACTTCACCGTTGGCCGGGTTGACGGTAGTGAAGGTCTTTCCGTCCAGGGCATCGACGAAGCGTCCATCGATAAAGGCCCTGGTCTGGAAGCGCTGGGCCTTGGCCCGCTCGGCGAAGTTGGGGCGAAGAGTGTTGGTCATGCTGTTTCCTCATTGCTGGATAGGTGACTGCCGCACGGGCATGGCTGGACCGGGTTACTCGCAGAGCACCGACTTGATCCGTTCGTACTTGGCTGGATGGCATCGCTTGACGTAGAAGCCGTAGGCCCAGCCGGCGGCGAACACGATGAACACAAGCGCCGCCAGCAGGTTAGCCCAGGTGCCGCTGAGGCCCAGGAGCAGCTCCACGCTGCTGAGCGCGTAGTAAAGGAAGACGCACAGGCCGGCGACGGCGATCAGCGGGGCCAGGAAGGCATTCCAGAAGCGCTGGTCGCAGCGGGTGCGGCGGAAGAACACGAAGATGGCGATGCTAGCGATGGTCTGCGCCAGGACGAGGCCGATCGCGCCCATGCCGGTCATGCTGGCGTACAGCACGTTGTACGGGTCCAGGCCCATCACCGCGAAGAAGCCGACGCAGATCACGGCACTGACGGTCTGCACGATCGAGGCGACGTAGGGGGTCTGCGCCTTGCGTCCGGTGTAGCCGAGCGGCGACCAGACCAGATGCTGGCGGCCCAGGGAGTACAGGTAGCGGGCGATGTTGTTGTGGATGGTCACCATGGCCGCGAAGATCGCCGTGACGATGAAGATATTGAAGAAGATGGTGCCCCAGCCGCCCAGGACCATGTCGCTGACCCGGAACACCAGGTTGCCCGACTCCTTGGTGGCGATCTCCACGGCGTGATCGGTGCCCAGGGTGCAGATGATCAGCCAGGTGACGCCGCTGTAGATGGCGGCCATGAAGAACACCGAAAAGTAGGTGGCGCGGGGAATGGTGCGTTTCGGGTCGCGGGCTTCCTCGCTGTAGATCGCGCTGCCCTCGATGCCGCTGAAGGTGACGCAGGCGAACATCAGGGCCACGCCCAGGCCGGGGCTGAGCAACGCCGACGGTGCGAAGGGCGCCAGGCTGAACGAGGTTTCGGCTGGGCTGTTCAGCAGCATGCCGCCGGCCAGGACGAACAGCAGCAGGCATTCGAAGCTCATCAGGAAGCCCAGCACCCGCGCGCCGGAATGCACGCCACTGACGCCGAGGTACAGGCAGGCGGCCGCCGCCACCGCTGCGCACAGCCACCAGGGCACGGCCACGCCGGTGGCCTGGAGGATCAGCTCGGCCGCATAGAAGCCAAAGCCGCCATAGAGGCCGACCTGGATCGCCGTATAGGAAAAGATGGTCAGGGCCGCCGTGCCCAGGCCGGTCAACTGGCCCATGCCCAGGGTCACGTAGGCATAGAGCGCACCGGCATTGCTGACATGCCGGGCCATGGCCACGTAGCCCACGGCGAACAGCATCAGGATCGACGAAGCAAGAATGAAGGCCGCCGGCGAACCGACGCCGCTGCCGATGCTGAGCATGATCGGCACGACGGCGACCACGCTGGTCAACGGCGAGGCCGCCGCGATGATGAAGCAGGCGATGGACGTAACGCCGAGGGTGTTGCGTTTCAGACCGTGGTTGCTACCGCCGCCGAGCGCTGGGGCATCGGCGTAGCGCACCTCGGGTTGCTGGGTATGATTCATCGTTTCAGCTTCCTGTAGTTATTTTTGGCAGCTAAACAAAGGGGAAGGCCCATTATTTTATATTGTATACGATTGTTTCCAATCTGCACCCTGCGCCGTTTCCGGGGCGAAATATGAAGCACCGTCAGACCTACCGAATTACTGAATGTCAGGATCAGCAATTGAGTGTGCCCAACCGAGAGTCTCCTCCCGGTTGAGATCAACCTAGCGCCTATAGAAAAAGAGAAAAAGCGAATAATTTTACAATATTACGTAAGCTAAGCTTACGAATGCGGCTACACGCCACTATGATGTTGATTTTTAGGGGGGTCACCGAATCTCAGCCGCGTGTTGCTCTAGGCATTGTACGAACACCTGAAGCGCCGGGCTCCTCTTCTCACCCTTGCGAAATGCAATGGATATGCGGCGCCGAATCTCTGGTTCCAGTCGACAAATTCGTGTGCCCTGTAAATCTTTACGAGCCCTAAGTCCAGGGAGTATGGCAATCGCGCACCCCTCGCTAACTAACGCTCTGGTAACCTCGAATCCCTTGCAACGCGCGATGATGTTGGGCGTGTACCCTGATTTCTGGCAAGCATCGGTCAACATCCTGGTGTAAGTGGAGGAGGCTGTATCCATCACCCAGTTTTCATGCTCAAGATCCTGCCACGTGACAGTCTCCATCACTGCTAAGCGATGATCAGGCGACATCATCACGTTGAACACGTCTTCGATGAGTGGTGTGATTTCGATACTGGGGTCAAGCAGGCCGGGTGGTACGTTCAAGTCATCGATCAGCGCAATATCTGTCTGCCAACTGCGCAGAGCATTCATCCCTTCCTCAGGCTCCATTTCCTCAAACAGCACCTCCAGGCGAGGATGAGTGGCATGGAGTGTTTGAATTGTCTTGGGCATCAACGCTGCTGCAACTGAGGGAAATGCAGCAATCCTCAGGTCTCCAGCCACGACCTTTTTCAACTCGGCCATATCGGCCCTAGCGGATTCGAGCTCTTCAAAGATCCTATTGGCTCGCTCAACGAGCTTTCTGCCAGCGATGGTCAGATCTACGCCTCTCCCGCGCCGTTCTACCAGATCGATCCCCACCTCCTGCTCCAACAGCGAAATCTGCTGGGAGACAGCGGATGGCGATACGTGCATCGCTTCAGCAACGGCTGCCATGGTCTTACGTACCGCAAGCTCTCTCAAGGCACGCAACTTACTGATATCCATCAAGTTTCCCCTAAAAAGCGACATCTCAGAAAATCATTAAGTATTGCTTACGTATTATTGAAATATTATTCGCTTTTTTTGATCTGGGACAGGGTATAGGTTTGAAAAAAACCCCAACAAAGGTAACGCCGTAATGACCCACTCCTACTTCAACGACAATCTTGCTGAGCGCGACCCGCTGATCTTCAAAGCTCTCCAAGACGAGAAAAAACGTCAGCAAGGCCAGATCGAACTGATCGCCTCTGAGAACTCGGTGAGCTTCGCCTCTCTGGAGGCCATCGGTTCGGTCATCACCAACAAGACCGTTGAAGGCTACCCAGGCAAGCGTTTCCACGGCGGCGCTGATTTCGCCGACGTTGTCGAGCAAGCTGCCATTGACCGCGCAAAAGAACTTTTCGGCTGCGGCTTCGTGAACGTGCAACCACACTCCGGCACCCAGGCCAACCAAGCTGTGTTCTTTGCACTTCTGCAACCAGGCGACACAGTATTGAGCCTGGATCTGGCTTCGGGTGGGCACCTGAGCCACGGCGCAAAGCCGAACCAGTCGGGCCGTTGGTTCAGCATCGTTTCGTATGGCGTAGATCGCGAAACTGGCCGAATCGACTACGACAACGTCGAAGCTCTGGCCTTGGAGCACAAGCCGAAGCTCATCATCTCGGGTGGCTCGTCTTACCCACGTGAAATCGACTTCCCGCGTATGCGAGAGATTGCCGATAAGGTTGGCGCAACTTACCTGGTGGACATGGCCCACTTTGCCGGACTTGTCGCTGCTGGAGTGCACCCTTCGCCGATTCCACACGCAGACATCGTGACCTGCACCACCACCAAGACCCTCCGTGGTGCTCGCGGCGGCTTGGTCATGACCAACCGCGAAGACCTCTTCAAGAAGCTTCAACCGGCTGTTTTCCCAGGCGTACAAGGCAGCGCACACCTGGCAACCATCGCCGGTAAAGCAGTGTGCCTCGGTGAAGCTCTGACCGATGAATTCAAGACCTATGGTGCAAACGTCAAAGCGAACGCTCGCCTGCTTGCAGAAGTTCTGCAGAAGCGTGGTGTACGCATCGTCAGTGGCGGCACTGATACTCATGTTGTTCTGGTAGATGTTTCGTCCAAGGATCTGACCGGTCAGCAGTCGCAGGACGCGTTGTCGGAAATCAACATCACCTCGAACAAAAACCCGATTCCGTTCGACAGCGCCAAGCCATCAGAGTGGAAAGGCCTGCGCCTGGGTTCGTCAGCGGGTACTACTCGAGGTTTTGGTGCCAAAGAGTTCGAAGTCATCGGCAACCTGATCGCAGATATCTTCGATGCACAAGTTGCTGACGAAACTACCCGTGCCGCCGTCATCGCGAAGAGCCGCGCAGTAGTTGCCAAACTGGTTGCCGACTTCCCAATCTATGCCTAAGGGGTACATGGCGGATGCCTAGACCATCCGCCTCACTCCACGCTGTAGGAAAATAAAAATGAGCGTTCAACTTCCCAATGATCCAGCGCGTGACGATGTCCTGGCTGGCCGACCTGCGCTTTGGCTAAACCCGAACCTGAAAGCCAACGGCATTGCTGACCAATCGCTGCCGATCCGGGCTGCTCAAGTTAAAGAGGCCGAAGAAAACTGGCAGCTGCTGGCGCCAGTGCTGGAGACGTGCTTCCCCGAACTCAAGGCATCGAAGGGCCGGATCCAGTCCAAGCTGATCGAAGCCGAAGATCTGCGTGGTGCTCTCGGGTATGGCACTTCGGAATACGGTCGTGTCTTCGTCAAGGCAGACGGGGACTTGCCCGTCGCGGGTTCGATCAAAGCACGTGGTGGCGTTTATGAAGTCTTTATGCACGCCAAGAAGATGGCTGAAAAGCGCGGCATCCTGACTCCTGGTGGCGATATTACCGTCCTGGTGGGAGAGCAGGCCCGCGCTCTTTTTGCCCAGCACACCATTGCCGTGGGCAGCACAGGTAATCTGGGGCTGAGCGTTGGTATTGCCGCTCGCGCTCTGGGCTTCCGAGCAGTGGTGCACATGTCGTCGGACGCCAAACAATGGAAAGTTGATCGGCTCACACGCCTGGGCGTGGAGGTCGTGCAGCACAAGGCCGACTATACCACTGCAGTCGAACACGCTCGCATTGATGCAGAGGGCGATCCAAGCATCTACTTCGTGGATGATGAGCGCTCGGAAATGCTGTTCTTCGGTTACAGCGCTGCTGCCAGCGAGCTGGCAGTGCAGCTCAAAGAGCAGGGGGTCACCATCGATGAAGACCATCCATTGTTCATCTACCTGCCATGCGGTATTGGCGGTGCACCCGGTGGCGCGGCATACGGACTGAAAGCTATTTTCGGCGATGCCGCTCACGCTTTCTTTGTTGAGCCGGTTCAGTCTCCATGTGCCATGGTTCACATGATGAGCGGTTCTAAAGAGCTGATTTCGGTGTATGACGTTGGCCTGACTAACCGAACTGAAGCAGACGGTATGGCGGTTGCCCGTATGTCGGAGTTCGTAGCGGATGTCATGAAGCCAATGCTGTCCGGCGTTTTCACTGTCGACGACGACGACTTGTTCCGCTGGCTCTGGAAGGCGCAAACCACTCAAGCAATTCGCCTTGAGCCATCAGCTACTGCAGGCTTTGCCGGCCCAGAGTTCATCGTGAACAGCAATCAAGGTCGTGCTTATCAAGAAGCTCACGGACTGAGCAATAAACTCGCTCAGGCAACACACGTCATTTGGACAACTGGTGGCGCTTTCGTTCCTGAAGAGCAATTCAAGGAATTCATGGCGCGCGGAGCTTTACTGGTCAAATAAGACCAGAGCTCTAAAGGGGGTGGCAAACAACACCCCCACTCCTCAAATTTGCGCCAATGAAAACCAATCACGCCAGTCAATGACGTTGAGGTGTTAGTTTCATGAACAATCAATTCTTGGCCGACCGTATCGACGGGAAAGGCTTTGCAGCCAATCTCGTGGACAAACTTACGGAAGAAGTAACCGAGATTAAAGAGCAAACAGGACTCATTCCTGGCCTGGCTGTTGTACTTGTTGGCGAGGATCCAGCAAGTGGCGTTTATGTAAGTGCCAAACACCGCCAGACATTGGCCATCGGTATGCAGTCGTTCGTTCATAGGCTGCCCGCTGATACAACCCAAGCTGAGCTAATGGGTCTCTTGGACGAGCTGAATGCCGCTCCGGAAGTTAATGGCATTCTCGTGCAACTACCTCTTCCTGCACACCTTGATACCAACGCGGTTATCAATGCCATTGATGCAGACAAAGATGTGGATGGTTTTCACATCCTGAACGCTGGCCGTTTGGCCACAGGCCAAGACGCCTTGGTTCCCTGCACCCCGCTGGGCTGCTTGATGATGCTGAAAGACCGTTTGGGCAGCTTGGCCGGAATGAATGCTGTAGTTGTCGGCAAATCAAACATTGTTGGTAAGCCAATGGCCCAGCTGCTGATGGCCGAGAACTGCACCGTGACCGTCGCGCACTCCAAAACGCGAGATGTCCCTGCGTTGTGCCGAACTGCCGACATTTTGGTGGTAGCGGTAGGGCGGCCTGAGATGGTGAAAGGCGATTGGATCAAGCCAGGCGCTGTCGTTATCGACGTAGGTATCAACCGCATTGAACGTGATGGCCGGTCGCGCATCGTCGGCGATGTTGCATATGACGAAGCAGGGCATGCATCGGCGATTACACCAGTACCAGGCGGTGTTGGCCCGATGACCATTGCGTGCCTGCTGGCCAACACTGTGACCGCGTTCAAGCGTCAGCACAAAATCGTAACCAAAAAAGAAGCTGTTGCTGTTTAAGGTGATCCCAAATGACCAAGACTAAAAATAATTATGTACTGCGAGTAACTTGCCCTTCGATCCGTGGCGTCACAGCTGACATCACCAGCTTCTTGTCTTCTCGCGGCTGCAACATCCGCGACAGCGCACAGTTCGACGATGAGAGCACCAACCACTACTTCATGCGTATTACCTTCCGTTCGGAAGAAGGCCAGTCGCTTGAAGATCTGAGAAAAGAGTTCCAACCCCTTGTTGATAAATACAAGATGGAGTTCGAATTCTTCGATGAGCGCGCCAAGCGCAAAGTCATTCTGATGGTTTCCCGTTTCGGCCATTGCCTGAACGACCTGCTGTATCGCTGGGGCATCGGCGCCCTGCCAATCGATATTGTCGGTGTGATCTCCAACCACCTGGATTTCCAAAAGGTGGTCGAAGGGCATGGTATTCCCTACCACCATATTAAGGTGACCAAGGAGAACAAGGCTGAAGCTGAAGCAGCACAGATGCGCATCGTCCGCGAGGCGGGTGCAGAGCTGATCGTACTCGCCCGTTACATGCAGATTCTGTCTGACGAAATGTGCCAGCAGATGTCGGGGCGGATCATCAACATCCATCACTCGTTCCTCCCGTCGTTCAAAGGCGGCAGCCCCTACAAGCAAGCCTTCGAGCGAGGCGTGAAGTTGATCGGTGCAACCTCTCACTTCGTCACCGCCGACCTGGATGAAGGCCCCATCATCGAGCAAGACATTGTTCGAATCACCCATGCGCAAAGCCCAGAAGACTATGTCTCCTTGGGTCGAGACGTAGAAAGCCAGGTGCTGGCACGGGCCATTCATGCCTACGTGCACGGGCGTGTGTTCATGAACGAGAACAAGACGATTGTGTTCCCGCCGTCGCCTGATTCGTACTCCTCTGAGTCTATCGGTTGAGATGAGCGCGTCCCGCGCTCGTTTCGCCATAGTACCTAAGTGTTTGATCAAAAATTGGTGTAGGTGACTTGTACCCTCTTGGACGTCAACCCAAGGGGGTATTCCTACTCGTAAAAATTGAAATTGCAAGTTGAAGTAAGCCATGCCTAATCAATAAAGCTTCGGCACTTTACCTATCTCATTTATAGCTGCCCAAATAAAGAAAACAAGGTGCGAGGCATAGAAATGCAAGATACAACTTGGCTGTTAGGAGTTCTGTTTTCCTCCATTGCACTGATCATCTTCTTGATCATGAAAGTACGACTTCACGCTTTCTTGGCGTTGATAATCGCGTGCTTTGTCGTCGGCTTCGGCTCCGGCATGCCGGCAACTCAAATCGTCAAATCACTGGAGTCGGGAATAGGCGGAACCCTTGGGTTCCTGATCGCCATCATCGGGCTCGGCGGCATCTTGGGCAAAATGCTTGAGGAGTCAGGCGGGGCCGAGCGGCTGGCCAAGACTCTTCTCGACAACTTGGGATCAACACGGGCCCACTGGGTCATGGCTATCGTCGGCGCTATCGCTGGCATTCCTGTGTTCTTCGAGGTTGGATTCGTACTTCTCATACCTTTGGTGTATGTGGTGGCCCGCGAAACCAAGATCAACTTGATGTTTCTTGGGATCCCACTGGCCATCTCTCTGATGACCATCCACTGCATCCTCCCCCCCCCACCCGGCTGCCATGGCCATCACTGGTATGCTACATGCCGATGTAGGTACCGTGATTCTTTACGGCCTTATGGTCGGCATTCCGACCATGATCATTGCCGGGCCCATCTGGGTGAGTCTGTTCTGCGGAAAAGCAGCGAGCGAAAAGCAGCAAAGCTTCTTGGAGTCGCACGGAAAGCACTTGCCTGCTGAACGGGCACTCCCAGGCATCGGCATTACGCTGATGACCATCGCCTTGCCACTGATCCTGATGGTCTTCAAAACCGCTGCTGCTGGCCTACCGGCTGACTCTCTGGTACAGCATGTCGCGCAGTTTGTGGGCAACCCACTGACCGCCCTGATGATCTCCGTCGCCTTTGCCTACTGGTCTCTTGGCTTGCGCCAAGGCCGCACCATGCAGCAACTGCTAGAGATTACCCAACGCGGTTTCCCAGCGCTTGCAAACATCATCTTCGTGATCGGCGCCGGCGGGGCTTTCAACGCCGTCCTTATCGAGAGCGGCGTTGGTAAAGCGATTTCGAACATGCTGGCCGGCACTGATATCAACCTGATCATCCTGGCATGGTTCATCGCATGGCTGATGCACTTCGCCGTGGGCTCGGCAACTGTGGCCATGGTAAGCGCTGCGAGCATGATCAACCCAATGCTGGCCGCTGACCCTCACCTGAAACCGGAAATCTTGGTCGTCGCTATTGGCGCCGGCTCCATAGGCTGGGCACACGTCACCGACTCGGCATTCTGGGTCGTGAAGGAGTATTTGAATGTCTCGCTGTCGGAGGCACTCAAGAAGTTTACCGGAGGAACCGTTGTTGCCTCCCTCGTTGCACTCCTGGCCACCCTGATACTGAATTACTTCCTAGGTTGACTTTAGCCATTTGCCATTGACGGCCTCCTTTCCCAACCTATTTGACGCCAAGCGGAATGGACGTCAAATAGGTAAGCACCTGGTGAATTGAAACTATGCCAACACATTATGTTTATCTCGGCCTTGGCAGCAATGTAGAGCGGGAAATCCACATTGATATGGCCCTGTCGATGCTTGAAGAACACATCGACCCTCTGCGCCGTTCGCCTATCTATGAAAGCGCCTCGATAGACCCTCGACAATCCCCGTTTTACAACCTGGTCGTAGGGGGCAGTACCGACCTCAGCCTGGCCGAACTCAACGCGTGGATCAAAGACATCGAACTCCTTCATGGGCGAACCAGCAGCACTCAACGCTTCATTCCCCTTGATATCGATATCTTGCTGTTTGATGACCTCGCGGGCCTCCATGAGGGGATAGAGCTCCCCAGAGCAGAAATTCTCGACCGGGCGTTCGTGCTCTATCCGTTGCAGCAACTGGCCCCACACCTCAAGCACCCAGGCCTCGGCATTTCATTCGCCGAGTTGTGGCGTCAGTTGCAGCCAGGGCCTCAGCTGTCATCTGTACGTTATCCCTTCGGTGTCAGCTCGTTTGCTCTTACAGTGCAAGCCGGGAGATTTCCGCTACCGGGTGATCCCTGCCAGCTCGCAGCGATATAGCCCGATCAACGATCCACACGTCTTGAACTCGCTGGAGCCTTGTATGCAGCCTTTTCACGTGCATCCTCTCCCTTACTTGGCAGACCCCACCGTCTTTTTCGCAGTTATCCGTAATGCCCCTGGGGCTGTTCTCTTTGACTCTGGTCGCCCAACGTCCCAACGAGGCCGCTACGATCTGATGAGCGCCTGGCCGATCAGAAGCTTTCAACCGTATGAAGGTGAGTCTTCAGCAGCATTCGCAGAGCGTTTACGGGCTGCGCTCAAGAGCCTCGGGCATAGGCGCCCAGATGAAGAGTTGCCATTCACGGGCGGCCTCATGGGGTATCTCAGCTATGACTTTGGCCGAGCAGTGATTGGTCTCAAGCCGTCGGAGAGGGTGCAGATCCCAACTGCCCTTATCGGTCTATACACCTGGGCCCTAGTATCAGACCATCAAACGCGCCAATCACGACTGATCTTCAATCCGGCTGTAAATAACCAGGAACGCAAAAGCATCATTTCGCTGTTTCAATCGGGCACGACAAGGAAAACAGACGAGCCTTTCACATTGGGCGCCAAGTTTACTCCGACCGTTACCTACAACGCTTACGAAAATGCCATCTCCAGCATCCATGACTACATCGCAGCGGGTGACTGCTACCAAGTGAATTTCACACAGAAGTTCTTTACCAGCTATTCGGGCAATCCATGGCGCGCCTATGAAATCCTCCGAAACCATTGCGCAACCCCTTTCGGTGGCTACATCAACCTGGGTCAGCATGACGCCATAATGAGTTTTTCACCCGAGCGCTTCATTCAGAGCATCAATGGGCGGGTTGAAACTCGACCTATCAAGGGCACGATGCCTAGGGGCCGGACAAGCGCTGAAGACCAACACTACGCAGAAAAACTGGCAGCCAGCGAAAAAGATAGGTCTGAAAACCTGATGATCGTTGACCTGCTTCGTAACGACATCGGGAAGAACTGCAGATCCGGCTCAGTCAGCGTCCCTGAGCTGTTCAGCATCGAGTCATACCCAAACGTTCATCACCTGGTCAGCACTATCCAGGGCGAGCTAGCCGAGGGCAGAGATCCGATAAACCTGCTGTTCGATGCGTTCCCCGGTGGATCGATCACGGGTGCACCGAAGAAGCGCGCCATGCAAATCATCGATGAGCTGGAAGCGACTGAGCGCAGCATCTACTGCGGCTCTATGTTCTATCTCGACACAGCCGGCCATATGGACAGCTCGATCACCATCCGGACACTGCTCGCCAACAGTGGGACGATCAGTTGCTGGGGTGGTGGAGGGATAGTGGCCGAGTCGACCGCCCAGGGTGAGTATCTAGAGTCCGTGACGAAGATCCGAAACCTCCTGAAGTGCCTGGAGAGCTACTTTCTACCGTAATCAACCTAGTTCACGACATCAGCAACAGATTCAGTGAACAGGGTGCACTCCGGCAACGTGACGCCCTTCTTGACGATCACGCCTCCACACAACACTGACTGAGCGTGAACAGTGACGCCCCGCTTCAACACCGGGCTTTTGCATGCCCCTACAGGGCTGCGAAGGACGCTAACCGCATTCCAAAGCGTGACATCGTCTTCGATCACCACACCGTCATCAATCACCAAGCCTTGGCCATGGCGGACAACTACACCTTTGCCGATCTCCGCGCCAGGATGAATATCGATTCCCCACACCTGAGCAGCCCAGTTCTTCAACATCATGGCGTTGTGGTGTTCGAGATTGAGCCAGAGCATATGACTGATGCGATAGAGCTGCAGAGCCTGGAAGCCTGCACAGGAGGACAGCGCGACATAGTGATCGACACAGGACGGATCATCTTTTACGAAACGCTCGAGATCAGCTGCAGACTGCACAGCGATTGCCGGCTCAGAGCGGAGCAGCGCCGTCAGCCAGGCCTGCAGCTTGTCTCCGCCCAGGTGCCTCAAGCTGAACCCGAGATTGGCGCCCAGAGCTGCCTCGAAGCAGTCATGTTCGAGAACGCGGTACTCCACATTCCATCGCATAACGGGGTTCCAGCCCGCAAACTGCTCAGCTTGTTGCCTGAGCGAACGCCATACCTTGCTCATGTGGCCTCATGAATTTCAGAATCAAGGAGATGATGAGTTAATGTGGCACGTAGTTCCACAACAGTATAGCTTAAGTTTCCTTAAGCATTAGGTAAGAATAGCTTACCAAAAGGAGGAACCTACCCAATCTCGAATGTAATCGAAAATATC
>LIAE01009848.1:0-26256 GCA_002287525.1 Diploscapter pachys
CTAGATATAAGCGTGCACAAACAAACAAACACACATAACAAAAATACTAACAGAGTAGATGGATAGTAGGGTCGATGTTTCAATTAATCCCGAAGTTATTCACGAGGGTGATTTAGGATTTGTAAATTTTGACACCGAAAATTATCAACCATAACTTTGCGCATAAGACATCAGTTTGAATCAACTATCGATTGAATACATTGAAAAATAACAATCTCGTCTAAAATAAATGCAAGTTTAAAACAAGTAATGCTACCTGAAATTCATCTGCACAATAATCTGAGAATGGAACGTATCGAACATTCTCGAGCCATCGCAGCCAATTTGGATCAGTGATTGACGAAAGCATTGCATTTGCATCTATCGTCGTACAGGCATAACATCGAATATCGGTTGATTGAAGCGATTCTGAAAGGAGTACTAGTAAATAAATCTCAAAACTTCGACATTAGTTTAATCAGGAGCTGGCACAAAGCTTTGTCTTTGAATTTTTCAAATTTTAGTCTTTGACCAGCCCTGGCTTAATTCATTTCTTGACCAGGATAGATGGCAATGAAAGTCAATTTTGCACTAGTTTTAATGACGCAAATATCTCCCTCTCTCTGCGATGAACTTTGCATGCAAAATAATAGAAAAAATGCACGAATTGTTTGCATCTCTGATAATTTGAGTGATCCGTGAGAATTTCTGACATTGGGACAGTCATAAATGAAAAATAGTTTGATTTCGCAAATTTTTCACGGCGGTGATATTCACAGCACACTATTTAGATTAGTTTTTTTTTACAATAAATTACCGAGGTTAAACCTATTCGGCTTATCGAAAATAATTCAAGCATTTTCATTCAGATTTTTTCTAAGAAAATAGATGAAAACCTTGCCTGATATGGACGTTAGCAGTTGGAATAATAGCGTGAGAAACATGGATCGATTTACTGAATCATACACCTGAAAAGAGCACTTCCTACAAGTATTTTTGAGGTAAAAATCAAAATGTCGGAATTATGAAATGACGACAATAAGTAGCCGATTGAATGGACACTTCACATTTCGAAAAGAGGAAGAGAAAGTGAGAGGGAGGGAGGGAGTACGTGAGCTACGGAGGAAGGAAAGAAAAAGAGATCTGAGATATCTTCGAGGAAATATAAGTCCGAATTGAGAAAGTGAACTGTTTGGGAGAGGATTTGAGATGTAGAGCAAGTAGAGGGGGATACAGAAAATTCGGAGGGAAACGGAAAGACGGAAAGATAATGGTTTGACGAGAGGGAAGAACACAGAAGGGAGGGAGCTTAGCTGTGTCAAAAATACGCAAAGAAGACGCAAAGCAAAGCAGCAGAGAAGTCAACCGTGGCCGGTCAGAGAGACACTGAGACGGTGCAAACAGAAAGGGAAAGGGATTCCTCAGGGCGAGAAGAGAGGAGGAGGCTATTTACAAGAAGAGCAAAAAAGTGAATCAACTGTTTCTGCTCTTTCTTCTCTTTTCGACCGCAGAGGTCGACATCTGTCGCCCATGTAACCGAGTGCCGAATTGGCCACAACATGTTGCAGCACATCAAAATGGACATTTGTGAGGTAAATAGCAAATTTATTACACCTTTAATGGGCGAATGAAATGCTCTTTAGAGACAAGCAAGACCCTAGCAGTAAAAATGAGGCAAATTTTAGTGTGTCTATGAATAAGTAGCAGGAAAATTGCAACATCTTGAAAGCTAAATGAGTAATCAATGAATTATCTGGTCAACTCTACTTTTTTTCTTATAATATTTTCTCTGGATCATGATTTTAAACCATACTTTGTACGCGCAAAACAAAATACTTGAGAAAAAATAATTGGCTTCCGTGTTATAATGAAAGAAGGAAGACAAACACATGTTATGGTTGAGAACGAAATAGAAAGTGAAAATTGAGGTCTTAGGGGGTTTGTTTTAGGTGTGAGGTAATTTGGCGGAGACCGGACATTCGTTAAAATGAAGGCGTTAACTATGCCTCTTCAATCACCTTGCATGCATAGAAGTGATGCAATTCTACGGTTTCTGCGGATGGAAGAAAGTGAAAGCTTGCACCATTTTGCAAGCATGCCTAATACCCTGCCTCTAATTCGCAATATCTCGCACTTTCTCGATGTTTCATGTCAATTATATTTCCTCGTCTTCCTTCTCTCGCCTTTTATCTCTCGTGGCCCCCACTAATGGCGATGAACCACGTCAATTACGGGCGGCTGCCCCTAAAAGTAGAAACACAAAAATGAGGTATAAATGGAAAGAAGGCGCAAAAATTAGAAGAACAAAAGAAACGCAGGATAATACCGTGTTATATAGAAGTAAAACATACGAGAATTCGTTTACATTAATCAATAAAGAGTTAAAAACTCTGACATTTCAAGGGTCTTTATTGACAGAAAAAGGGAAATAATTATGGTATTAACACGAACAAAACCTGAAAAAAGACATTTAGATCAGAGTGTGGAAAGGCCTGTGATTTAGTAACCGTCTTCCCCATAGAGGTGTGTCTGAAGTTGGAAAGTAACTTTGAAACGAATGGTTATTCATCATTTTGAAGGCAAAATATTGCCGCTAAATTTGAGGAGTTCAGAAAGGGGTACTCACTTTCTTAATCCGCTCGTAGGGTACAACTTTCGGCAATCTTGGCTGTCCATCTTCGGCCTTAGCCTGGGCAAATCCAACGCGATCCTGACCAAAGTCGAATGCAGTATAATATCTGAAAGGTAGTTTTTGAAAACTCTATTGAAGATCATCAGGCTTCACAAAATCTCGAATACGCTATAGATAAACGTTCGTTTTACTGAAACACGAGGCTATTTCGACTTTGATTTAGGATCTTGGAAGTGCTCAGCTGCAAGCAGCTATGATGCATTATCCTTACCTTCCAATGAAGACATCGCCCAAAATCCAAAGCTCTCCAACTCTCGGGGGCAAATCAATTCCCATGAATCCAGAAATGCAAATCGATTTGCCAGCCGTAGTGATCTGAAACCATTCTTCTAGTTGATGAAATAACAATCAAAAGGCGTACATTCATCACGTAATCATGAGGCTTCAACGTGTAGGTCTGACCAGCGATGACGAAGGAGACGTCTGGCATCGTTGGCAACTTGTCGCATTGCACCATGTACTAAATCGTGTATGTGTGTGAGAGAAGTGAACAGTAATTTTGAAGTCTACTTCGCCCTTCATGAGCGGTTCAGCACCGATGAACTTCTGGATCTGTTCGACCTGAGCCTTTGGTCCAGCGATGAGAGAAGTGCCAGTGTCAGCAATGGCCTGGCATCCATTCGGGCAGCCGATAGAAGAACTTCCGCCGAGAACCTGCAATTCCCGATTTACTCATTGATACGTTTAGCAGAAGTAGTCATGAATATCGAGAAAAATTTAATATGATTAGCTTTTTTGTTTTTAAATACAGACTTGTCCAAGAATCACCTTTCTGGAACGGAGATAGGTTGATTTTTAAAAATTAGGCGGTACTGTTCCGTATTCATTAACGATCAGTACAAATAAAATCAGGACACGTCAAAGGAGGAGAAAGCTGCAAAAATCTGGGGCAGTCCGGGAACAGAAACGAATACATCTTGGACAAGTCTTATGAAACTCATCTCTTAGATCAACGATCGACTGGAGCACTCAGTGCGAGCTTTTATCGTGAAATTACCGTAAAACCTCTAATTGAAGCCCATGGGCTTCTATTTTCCGAGTTTCAACTTTTGGGAGAATCGAAAATTTCAAACCGCCACAACTGTTCATCTGATGATCGTAGAAATTTAGAACCGAAAGTGAATATGTTCTACACACTCCAAAGAATGCGTAGAAACGTCTTGCAAGGTGATTTGAGATGACTTTTGGGTAGCTCTGTCATTTTGGGAGGTGGGCTTCAATTAAAGGTTTTACGGTAGTAGGTGAAGTTCGCATAAAGAATGTTTTATGCAGCGAGGAGAAGAGCAAAACCTTGTTATTGTTTCCGAAATCTTTCGTCTTTGTCCTCGACTTTGATTTGGAGGTTCTCAAACAATGTTTGTTTACCTTTAACTTTGTTTCTTGTCAGTGAAATTTTCTTCTAATTCGAGTTTTTTGTGGATTTGAGTACTGATGAATGCATGCCACTGCACACCAAAGATGTTGGTGTGCAATAACCTTTTTCATACTGGCTACTATTTTCCAAAACTTGACAGCGATATATTACGAATTTGCAAATTTAGTGACCTTGTCCATCTTGAACTGCCAATATCCCTTGCGTGTCACTGGGGTCCATGTGATCGGCTCAATGTATCTCTTCGGGTCCATTCCTCCAAACGTAATTTCACCGCCGAGCTCAGAATCAGGGTTCCTACATCTCCTTTGTTATCATTGTTTAAAGTTGCTATTGATTTTGATGCTCATTCACCTGTTGAGCCAGAAAGCAAACACTGGAGATGGAACTTTTTTCTGGTCGATCAAAGTGTTGAACACTGGTTTCACACCTGCAACAAGGTTCAATGAAATGACTTCCTTCCTAACTTTTATACCGAGAACAGCAATCTCAGGATAAGCCATTCCAAGAATTCCATCGAATTTGGCAGCGATGAAGGTCAAACCAGGTTCACTTGTGGCTTCAGCGAAAGGTTGCTCCTCGGCACAAATGCCAGCGACCTAGAAAAATAATAATTTCATCATTTAGAGCTTTTTTTCGGAATTTTCTCTTGCTCATCGAGGTTGATTACTCAATCAAAATATAATGTTTGCTCTTGTGAAAAAATGACGAGTCTTTGAGCTTATGAAATTCACAACTTTTTCATAAGATAAACCGGAAAAGATTATTTCATGTCATTATAAAGAGTCTATGTTCCCTATGATTATAGTTTTATCTAACACAATTTTTTAATTGGTTGGTGTTGAGATAAACTTACACAGACGGTGTCCTTGGAAATGAATCCTTTCATCGAGCCAGTTCCATATTGGATAGCCATTTTGCGTCCATCTTCCTTGTAGGTCGACGATTTACCGGAATTGTATCGATGATGGAGCATGCAGGCGATGTCGTAAAAAGGGCACTTCTTCGATGGAATCCACAAGTTGCTCGAGCCCGTGTCGAAGATAACCGTGAAGTTCTGAGCTGGCGTTCCAATGGAGATCACTCCGAAGTATTGGGCCTAAAATGCTAGCTGAAAATTTAGAGATTACTACAAAAACTTCATACATCCATGTAATTGCGCAGAAGCTCGTCGATTTCATTGGGGTCGTTAGAGCCCATGCTAAATTCATGTTGGATAGTGAATGAGTTTCCGTTTCATTTATTCACCTAGTCTTCTGTAGAAAAGACTTATGAGCATATGCCCTCTGGTATGCAAGCTCCTCGTAATTACCAGCCTCCATCATGGTTTGCTTCAGAGTCTTGACTTTGCGCAAGGGGATTCTGTAGTAATTTTCATGATTACATTCTCAAAGTTTGAAAGACTACTGCATGACACTCCTAGGTCTGGCCTCCTTCATCAGCCTGGATTTGACGGTATCCCACATGCTGCCATAGCAGACCAGTGTGATAGAAAATAAAAGTAGCAAATTCAGAAAGACCCTCATTTTCGCGTTCAGCAATCACTCGGAACGCGATATTTGTTGTCGGTCTGAAACGAGGAAATCAGAACGAGAATGAGGATTGAAATAGAATAATTGAGAGCTGAAAATTGAATCAAATCGATGCTCAGACTCTCGAAAAAAAAATACGTGAAGTGGCGAGAGAGTCGATGATACAGACATCGAGGCACTGAAATAGAGAATACCAGTGTTTTTATGATTCTGCATCTTTTCCCCTCTCTCGACCACTTGTTTATTTCTCTGCTCGCCGACTCTAACAGGCCACCTGTTGGTCAGCTGCCTTGTGCAGGGTTCATCGCCCCATTTCTTCTCTGCTCCAACTTTGTTCGATGCCACAAATGTTTTCGAGTTTTCAAATTTCAGTCTCGGCCTCTCGAGATTCTCACGAGTCAACACACGTCCTGAATTCAATAACATCATTTTGCAGAAACGCATATTTTACACGAAATTCAAAATAAAATATAAAAAGTAGTCGTAGAAAAGGTCTCTCGCTGCCACAAGTTTCAACGCATTTCTTCGCCTAATAACCAATATTTACCAAGTCGATTTTGATTTTAAGCTGCGCTGATATGAAACGCGGAGAAAAAGTTTGACAAAGTTTGATTGCAAAATCGCACCACGAAGTTAGATTTTAGAATCGAACTAGTTTATGCTCGAAAATAAACAAAACGCTGTGATCATTTGCTGTCTATTTTTTGCACTGCACTGACTCATCGGACATTGTTTTTAGAGTACGAAAATATCGCTGATCAATGCGTTAATCGACAATGAAGGACTACTTATATTTGCTCTAGAATATTGAAGATCTGTCACTTTGAAATGATACGATTGAATTTTGAAATCTTCAATCAAATTTAATTTCTTCCTATCATGTATTCAGGCTTAACCACGCAATAAAAGTGACCCGAATTTACTTAATCACCATGAATTTGATGGTGCTAAACTAAATTAGCGCGGTAGATATAGGGGTGTCGTTCATACGCTTTACATTGTGTCAATGTCACGAAATTTGACTTGTAAAATTTTGATCTCGATGTCAAGAGTGTCAAAAGCATCCATCTAAAACTAAAATCGCATGATAATTATAAGATATCTGAAAATATGAACACACCTGTACACAGCATATGACTTCATTCACCTTTTATGGCTAACTTGGCTAAAATTTATTCAAATTCCTGATTAGAAGCATCTTGTGATTGTCAAATTATTTTTGGACAATCATATAAAGAAATTCTAGGCGATATAGCTTTTTTCTTCAATACTAAATATTCGTGATGTTGATGTCGCCAGAAGCTGGATGGAACTGTGATACGTGAAACTGCAAAGTTGAATGAATTAAATTATTGTTTTTAAGTAATTTTCAAATAATTTCTAATAACACTTCTAACGTTTTCACATCATTGATCAGAGACTTCCACACCAGTTCAAAGGCAGACATTTTGAACCTTCTTGGTGCAGGTGTTCTGAACCGGAAGAAGCTGATTGGCCAAAGTCGAAGAAATTGTCGGAAATATCGACGGATGCTCATCCCCAGTTTGCATCGTCATTTTTTCTCATTTTCCTGCGTTTTTGTCTGCTTCGACCCACTTTTGCCCCGAGCGAATTCCCTGTCGATTGTTTGCTCATCTCAGAGTCTGTTCTGCTTTGCTCTGCTTCGTCTATTTTCGAGCCCTCCTCCCGCTTCGTCCAGCTGACCTGTTCTCCTGCAGTCCTGCAGGGCTCATTCCAGGTCTCAAGTCCACTTTTTCTTCGAGACTTTTCCACCTTTCTTCAGACAATTTCCGTCTCTTTGCGGCTCGGCTCGGCTCGACCAGGCATCGCTTTTAGTTCAATATAAAAGACGGCCGAACACTTTGACCTCTTTCGAATGTTGCCATTTACGCGCCTTTCAATTGTTGCCTACAACTCTTTAGAATATCGGCCTATTTCATTTTCTAAACACCTTTAAATCATTCTCGATCATTATTGATATTTTAAAAGCGCTTCTCATGTGTTTCGAATTCTCCAAAAACCCTTGCTCTGATTCACCTGAATTAGTTTCGTTGATAATTTTACAAAGTCGACAACGCTGTGCTTGATTTCAAATGGTTTCTTCGATTTTTATTCGTCTCTCTTTGCAGATGCTCAGGAAAATCAGTCTTCTTATCCTACCACTTGCCGCATTTGGATTTCCTCCTCGATCCAGCGATCCATTTAGCCCTCTCGGGCCATGGAGTCGACGAGTACGTTGAAATAGTTCAAGATGAATTTTACAATTTTACACTCCTTTTGTTTCAGGGTCCACCATGCGGTCTGCCACGATTCATCGACAAAGTGCCAGAGAAGGAGGCCGAGCAGATCAGGCAGATCTGGGCCAGCTACAAGGAAGGAGATGATTGTGATGCTCAGCACAAGCAAACTAGGTCTCGCTAATTTTGAGATTTTTTGTCGTTCAAAAAATAAACTTTTCAGAGAGATTATCCGATCTCTACCAGACGATGTGAGAGACAAAATCTTCGCAGGAAGATGCGGACCAAGCTTCTTGAGAAGCGTCTCGTCGACCGTCAGAAAGGAATTCCGATCAGTTTGGTATGACTTTCTTGAACAGGGATGCTAGCAGTGCAGTGCAAAATTTGTTTGCACTGCTAAAATCCGTGCCATTGGCATGAGCGAATTTTGAAACTTATTCAACATGAGACTATTCTAGGTTCGATCATCGTCTTTCACTTGAACAGAAAGAGCTGGCCTTGAAGAAGCTAGCCTATTCACTCCTAACTGGAGAATCTGTAGGCATTTTCTATGAGATGAGCAATAATAAAAAATGGTTTTAGCTGGCTATGTTTAACAAATGGGAAGAAGAGCTCCAGATTAGAAAGACGGAATTGACGAAGAAGATCGCTGCCTTGACACCAGCTGCCAAGGAAGCCTACGAAAACTGGAAAGAATTGAGGTTGAAGGTGAGAAAATAATACGCATTACTTTACTTACAAAATGAACTAATCAAATTTAGGAAAAGCAATTCTTGGCGAATTTGCCAAAGGAAGTTCGTGAAGAGTTGAGATCTCTCTGCGGATACAGAAAGACGAAGGACGACAATTCGAATGCTACGACTCCAAGTGAAGAAGTTACGACTGAAGCCGTGAGTATTTTCTGTAGAGTAAAATTCGATTAATTTGATAATATATGTGAAAATAATTGAATGAAAGCTCCACCCTTCTTTAAATGATACGTTTCAAAAAGAGAAAATGATACTTCAGGGTTAATGATTTTTTCTAACAATGCGTGTAGTAATTTCATAATTGGAACAACAAAATATAGTCTGATTGTGAGTGTATTTGAAAGAGAACTTCACTATCCGATGCTTCGATTATTATTTAACTCTTCATGTTATCTCTAAGACAGAATTTGAATAAAGTTTCGACAAATAATAATTTATTAAAAATTTTAGACGACAACAGAAGTTTCTCAAGTTTCCACCACCACTCCACAGCCATTGGTTGAAGAATCGCGCAAAGAGAAGGAATTCAGTCTGTTCTTGGACGTCAGCATGCCAGAAGATTTCAATGATGAAGCTCAATGCTCGTATTATGTCTAAATTGTTCATATTTATATTTGTAGTTAGAGGCTTGGTAGTGAAGAGTATTTATTTGTAGTTTGCCTAGAAATCATATCATCAAAGATGAGCCTTCCAAGTATAAGTTATTACCTCGAGTAGCCACGTGGTTTTGGCAGATGAATAAATTATTCATGACGAAAAGTTTCTTTCAAATCGACAGTCGGGATATAACTGAAGGAAGCTATGAAAATTCACCAAATCAGAGGGTTTTCAATGCAGCCTCCATTCAAAGCTATATCCCAACCGTAAATTGAACATCTCATAAAAAGATCATTCGGCGTGCTACAACATTTACGACTCTAAAGCTTTTCCATTCACACTAATCTTATGGAACTATTGCTATGATATCGCTTGTTTCCAAACTATTCATACTGAAAAATTCGCGAGTAAATGTTTCAGCTATGAATATGTTGAAAACACACGATATCTTTAAATTGAGCACAGAAATTGACTACGGAACACTATTAAAAATATCGAGCATATCCATTCCAGCATTTAAAAAAAAAGTATAGAATGAAGATCTTGTAGAAAATCAGAATATAGGTTGAATAAGTTTAAAAAAAACGGGATATAAAATCAATTATTTAGTGGAGAAATATTGAATGCAATAATGAAAAGTAATTGACTGACACTTACAATTCCTAATGCTCAAAGCTGGAATTGGAAATGCAAAATGGCAGAGGGAAACGGCTTTCTTCCTTATCGCTTAAGGTTGGCAAAGCAATTTTTTCGCTTAAACCATACCCAGAGACTCTAGAAATTGGAATCAAAAAGGCGAAAAGCATCGATAAGAACGCCAAATGCAGGGAGACTGGAGACGAGAAAATCAAAGGCATCTGCCATTGCAAAACTTGCGAGAGAGTGGCATGCCAACAAGTCACAGCAAATTTTATGCAAAATGCTCAATTTTTCATAAAAATGGTCATTTCACCCGATGTAGAAAAATGAAGCATGATTTGTGAACAAAATGTCATTACAATGCATTGAGTATCAGGTCTTCGTAAAAGTCAGGACTGAAATTATTTAATACGAATAGGATTTTTTTATTTTATATATTCAGTGAGTGATGTTCAAAGGTTATGGATCATCCTTTATTTTGGTTCCGCCTGTTCACTAACTTGTGATGCAGTAATCCAAATGAAAACTCGCTCACATATTAAAGTGGCCAAACCATAAAAGCTTTATCATGTCCTTTAACGAAGGAGAGCAGAGATGCGACATGATTCAGAATGCTACAAAATTATTCATAATCACCACAAACAAAGGGTGGAATATGAACCTGATAAATAGTTAATTTCGAAAATTAAGTCGAAGTGGGCCTAAAATCGATATGGTGTAGCGCGTTAGCCACGCCCACTGACAACTTGTAATCATTGTGCGGAGAAGAGTTCTTCGTTAATGGACATGGGAGAGTGATAAAAGTTTGTCATGTTATACTAGGATCATGTAACGAAAGTATTTGAACAAACAGAACAAAAATAAACCAGTGATGCAAAGCTTTCGAGAGCCACTATAGGTGCTTCAAGAAGAATCGTTCCAGTCAGTTAGAGAGAATATGTCACAAAACTATCGTTTTTACCAATTAGTTGGAATTGAACTTGCAAATGATTCGATTAGAAATCGAAAATTATGAACTAGATATAGCACAGAACAGATCAATCTTTCGTAGTCGGTTTTAAAATACTTTTCTTGCAAGTGCTTCCGCTTGATTCATTTTCCATAAATGATGATGTATCAGTTGAAAATTGTCTCATTTCGTTCCGCTTGCAAAGTTGTTTGCATTGTTTCATGTGTGGCTCTGTGTTTTGCAAGTTTTTCCCAATCCACTTGATATGTGCTTGCAACCGGCAACAGACGACCATCTCTATGCCCGAGCTGCGCATCATCTGAGCGGCTCGCAGAACCCCTCCCTTCCTCCCGCTTTCCACTGATATCACTCACAAACCGGTGAAGATATCGTATCGATTTTCCGGTGCACTTGATCTCGATCGTTTCGTCGAGTCACGTTTTCCAATCTTCTTCCGAAATTTTCCTGAAAACTCTTTCAAAATTTCGCAACTACAATGGACACAGAAGGAAGCGATGAAATCAGCAAGCTGAAGCCTACGTCTTCGAAGAAAAAGCTGGTAAGAAAAATATTTCTCTATTGATCTTTGCCGCAATATAGCTCGTCATAATTTTGATCATCTAGGGTACATGTGTGATTTCTGTCGAAAATGTGACTTTGCCAGATTTTGGACGACTTTTTATTGCGTCATTAAGTATAGACTCGAGATTTTCTCATCCTGGCTGATCAGAAATCTTGACGAAGCACTTGGCGGCTCGACTTTTTTCGTCAGTGTATTTACAAGAGAATTTCATCTTTTCATTATACAGGAATTTTGTAGTTCAAACTCCTGGCTTTTCGTCTTGGTTTTTGCAAGATCGCCTGTGACAATCCTTTGAAGCGTTCTGATTTGAGATCCTCTATCTTTTTGCCCGACGTAGTTTTTGTGTATCGGTGCAAATTTGTCGGCGACCTCAGAAAACACGAAAATTGCTCGTTCGAGCCACTTGACGCTCGCTTCCCACGATTTTTGAGGCAGTGATAAAACAACAAAGCCGCCATTCTGCGCTGCGAGGACACATTCAGTCGTTCTTCGGTGCTTTTCCAGTTATTCGGGTCGAAAATCTTTTCGATATCGATTATTCTAGGCCTCTTCGAAATTATTATAGCATTTTCCGACTGGTATTTTTTTGCATAATAACTAGCTACTAAGAAGTCGGGTTAACAATGATGACCATGGTAAAGTAATTTCTGCACTTTATTCTTTTCTTATGTTTGCATTTTCAGGTTCGCTCGAAGACGATAACCGAAAAAGTGACACCGAAAAATCGAGATGCAGTCGTCAAATGCACAGACATGCCTGAAGAGCTGCAGAGGGAAGCGATCGGCGTTGCGACTGACGCCATGAACAAATTCAGGCTTGAAAAGGTAACATTTGAAATTTCAATCTTTTTCAATTAGAATGGCAACAGAACATTTGTAACATCGCTATTTCGCAATTCGTAAAATGTTGGCAAAAAATAATTTTCATACTCCCTCTAACCTCTCATAACATTTCGTGAAGTAACGAGTTTTCAAACTGTGCAAGAGGTTTTCTTCAAATGATATTATGACTGCTTCACTTCACTTTTAATGATCAAAAATTGATCTGTCAAGTTTGAGCATTCTATCAAATTTTAGGTTATGCTTTCTTCCGAGAGCTATGAAATACTTTATGGCCAGTTTACCTTTATGATAAGTAGAAGAATAGTGAAGCACTTATCATAGACCTCAAAAATTCGTCGAAGAGATATAATATGGCGGTGCGAAATTTCGACTTTGATTTCTATGAACCAAAATTTCGGTTAATGAGATACAATCAAAATTTCAAATTTCATTTCTAATGAAGTGAGTTTTTAAACTCGTTCCAAAATTTTTAGTTTAGAATTTAATTGCTCAGTTCGTAGACATAGCAAAACAACTTTCAAGTAAAGGAAATTATTCAGGATATGGCGACTTACATAAAGGAAGAATTCGATAGACGGCACTCACCTTCTTGGCACTGCGTAGTCGGACGAAATTTCGGAAGGTAATCGAATAAATTTCTATTTTAGAGCCAAATGCTATATTTCAGCTTCGTTACGCACGAAACAAATCATTTCATCTATTTCTATATTCAACATATCGCAATAATGTTATTCAAAACCGGTTTTTGAAAATAATAAATACTTTATTTCTTCAAAATAGGTAAGAGCTCATGTAGTAGAAAATACCGACTGTGGTAGTGAGTAGAACAGAGGTTGGACTAAGTATGGATTTAGCTGAATTGCAATAATCCCTGTCGTTGCAGAAACAGTAGTAATATCTGCAACATTTACGATTAGAAATTCTATGATTTTCTAAAATCGGTCTTTAAATCAGCAATTATTCTTCATTTCTGAGGATGTTTTTTCGAAATAAGATATTTCTAAAATTATGAGACCAGAGTACATAGATTTTTATTATGCATTTTTTATGGATAGAGAGAATTACGATGTTGGAAAATTCGGGCTAATTATTTTACGATTTCTATTTTTCGAAATTGCGCATAATACTATCGTTTTGACATGATATTTTCATCTTATATGGCTTCGATTTTTAAACATACATATATTTTCAATATGATATCATAACATTCTCCTACCGCTTGACTGGTGCAGATCCATCTTGGAAAGGAAAGCAAAACTTTCCTTGGACATAAGTGAGATTAGTCGGGTTGACTTGCAGCTGACTCGAATAATAACAGTCAGATTTGTAAGTAACGTAGGGAGTTCCCGGTTCCATCGCATCAATGATTTTCACGCAATACTTAAAATGCCATTTTCATTTTTCGACACAAACAAGCAAATTTTGTTTTTCTGTTCAAAATTTTTGCTACATTTTCGCATTGGTTTGGTCGAGACACTTTGTGCCTTATCCTGCAGACCTTTGTTATTTTTGTGGCAAAAGTCGAACTTTTCACCGATGAAACGAACCACTGTGATTTATGAGGTCAAACTCAAGAGCATTTCTTGATTGTTTATTACACAAATTTTGATGAATTGGACGCTGTTCCTACCTGCGTCGTAGCACATTGATAATTTCGATTATCGCATGTACTTGCTTGCGTGAACCTGAATTATTGATTCCTTATTTCATTTTTTCTGATAATTCCTTTATCTAATGTTTAGAATTCAATTTCCTCTCATCATATGAAAAGGGACGAATTTGTCACTATCTCTATTTTAATTCAGACTCTGTTACGTTTTTGGCTGCCAATTTTCAATAGGCATCGCTTTTATGAAAGAGTCCACCATCTTTCATAGAAATCTTTCGGCATTCGGGTTTTTTTCCGAAATATCAAAATTTATCTTTATTTCATCTTTCGCTTTAAGCCTGAATGAGCTAACCCCGATTTTACTTGATGAATCAGAAAATCGCTTGAACGTTTTTACAAAATTCGCCAATGGTCTCCTACACCACTAACCTAGGTGGATAAAGTCCTTGCCATCCATTGCATTGGTTGCAATTCACTGCTTCTCCAAGTGCAAATAGTGCCGATAATCCAAAAGCTATCAGGCCGATCATACCGGTACTGAAGCACGAGCTGAGGAACGAACAACCTCTAACCAATGACGCTGATTGATTTTGGAGCTAGGAATAGAGAGAATGGACTTCGAAAGCCTGAGGCAAAACGAAGGGAGAAGTGTTTTCTATGCTGAGAGTTGCGTTGTATCTGACTTTCTCGGTTGTTTCTCTGGTTCGGTTTCGACTCGGTTGCTGGGACGCCGATTTTGGGCATAAAGGAAGCAGATCCTTTGAACCAGACCATTATTGGGAGGAGAGGCACAGGCAGCCACAGAGGAAAGTTGGTTGTTGTCATTTGTCGCATAGCAATACAATCCCAGAAGAAGAAGAGGCAGGCTGAAAAAATTCAGAAGGACTTTCGAGAAAATCAAAACACTCAAATGAGTCAGGCCTGGTGGATGACCGCACGGAGACGCGGGAATCATCAAGCAGGCACAAAGCAAAGTCTAAAATGAAGTTTGATTGCAATTTCGAAATCATGGATTTGAATTATAAGCACCGTGAAAAAACGATGTCAAGACATCCTAGAATAACTCCTCAGCATGTCTTGCACGCTCTTAAAAATAAAAAAATTGGCAGATAAATAATGGCGTTTAGTTTTTGTGCTAGTGTTGAACACCATCATCAATTCTTTAAATCGCCAGAAGAAATTCGTCGAAGAAATGAATTTCTCCATTCCATGTTATGTCATTCCTGTATCACTTTCATTGCATTATTCACTCAAATCAGATCCAGTCATTTCCTACCGAATACTGATAAAACACCAGAAGATGTGTTCTTTCGTCAGACGAATCCAATCTGCTATCAATAATTACTTCTGATTTGTTATATTTTCCTTCAGACACCTGCCAATTCTCGTCCGCTCGGGTGATTATTTATTCTGAACTCTTGGTCCAACCAAGAAATCAAACAAGATTGTTTCTGCTTTTATTTGTCGCTTGACACGTCTCTGTTCAGAGTTGCCATATGATTAGATGACAAAAATGTCATAACTATCTCATCGTCTTTGAAAACTTGGATCGATAAGATTTTCATTTTCCATAACCTTTCATTCAAATCGGTTTAATTTTTTTTCGTTTTCAGAAATACTTCAAGAACTTACTAACTTATCAATGTCATTGTATTTCGATTTCGATGTTTCATTAGTTTGCAAATTTTATTTCGCTCATCTGAATCATTTATTATTTATCCTGTTTTGCTAACATCAAGCTTCTCTGTGTGTAGGTTGCTAGCCAAACATTCGGGAATAGAATCAGACATCTAAAACGCCTCCCATTCTTCATTTCGGCTCGATTCTTGTTGCTGAGAAATAACTTCATTTCGGCGACTCGACATACAAATTCTGAATTCTGGGGACTTTTTGAAATTGCCAAATCATCATAAATCTAGGAATTATTGTGTACAAATTGAGGCGAAAGTCCAGAGTAACAAAGCTAATTTGCGTCATCCAAAGTGGATAATGGCTTGAAGTGAAGAAGAAGAAGAAGAAGAAGAAGAAGAAGGAAGATAGGGACAAGCAAGGTAATGAAAAGACAGAATAATGATAAGACAGGAGATCCTCTATATCTTCAAGAGGGCCTCACTATTTCTTCAGATTCTGCATCTCCGATTCCAATTCCTTCTCTTATTTTTGAATTTGTCTCGATGAGTGCGAAATTTCAGCCGACCGCCGTTGCTTTTTACGAAGCACAGGGCCGTTGCAAATTAGCCAAATTTGGTTGGGGCCCTTTCTCAGCTCTCTACCGAAGGTAGAAAGCTTATATAGACGAGGAGAGAAAGCAGAGCTAAGCTTGAGCGCCTCATGCAAATCCAACTGCATTTCAAGAGCTCTTACCTTGTTGTATCGTCTGGATATCTTGAGTTCCTTTACTAGACTCTTCAAGTATCTTGAAACGTTCAGCTTGTTAGATCTACGAAATAACACAAACTGTTTAATTTCACCTTTTCACTTAACTCACTCAGAAAATTTCTACCATCTCTAGAATAGGGATTATGAGAAAATGGTCTAGATCTGAGTGCCTGTTGATGTAGCACTAATTTCATATCAAGCCGACTCAGATTCAAAAATTAAGTTTAGCATCAATCTGCTATAGAACTCTAAGTCGAAGTAGAGCAGGCCTAGGGAGGACGATCATCAGCAAACCATTTCGATCTACACCCTATATATTTTCTTAACAAATTCTATCTCTAATCTGTCATTTAAAAATAATTTCATATGTGCGGCGTTATGCCAAAAATATGATTTATCGTTTTCGACCTACCTCTATAGTTTTTCCCCGACGAAACTCCTCTCTAGGTCTGAAGTAGAGGAAGTAATGTTAAGGATGAAAACATTCTACGACGTTTTCTTAACTCCTATCGACTTATGAATCTTTCAAAGTTTCTCTAATATATCCCTATTCTTACTTACATATTGCGGTATCATCTCAGACGCCTCTGATTTTTTGCTTTCGTAATCTAATTGATCCCCACACTTGAGGGCATCAGTTTTTGTTTCAAACCTTTAGTGCATATAATTCATTTTTGTTCCTGTTCCACTATGATTCTTGAAAAATTGTACTATTGAAATAATTTCTCATCACTGTTTTCCAAATGAACAAATGCTAAATTCGGTTAGATCGACTGTCAGCCGGAACAAAAAGCGTCCATTTAAAATTTCGTTATATCTAATCATCACTCCGCTCTTTCATAAGCCAAAATGAAGAGAATGATTGCTATCGAACTGCTTGCTATCCACGAAGAAAACCACGTCTGCTTTTTCTACCACTGCACCAAGAAAATCATGAATTATTTCTCAGCCGTCATTCGCTTTTTCATTATTCGCCTAATTTAATTACATTTTTGTTTTGGAAATCGAAATTCTCGCAAGTTATTGCTTGTTTCGGGAATAGGAACATGAACGAAATTCCACTGCAAAATTACAACCTCCGAGCTTTAGAATCTCCACTTTGATCATTTTACTCTGTAATTATAATCTAACTGTGACGAATTGTTTCAAAGATTCCCATTTTTCTTCCAAAATATAGTGAAGCAGATGGGGCAACATTTTTCGTTTGTATTTGATGAATGAACGTGAATTTCGTGAAAATGCATCCTTTAGGTAACGCGATCCGTTTCCGTTTCATAACCTCTTCATGAAATATGGCCTAATTGATCATAAACCTACGCCGTCTTGTATTCTTCGTTTTCAGGGGGGAATTATCCCAAAACACTTGATTGTTTTGCTTGCTGCGATAAAGAAATTGCAGACTAGAAATGAAAGAAGGAAATGTATTGTTTTGGGTGGACAAATTTGGCATCTGTCAACAATGGATTCGGTGCATTTATTTCGTTTTCTGGCGGCGGCTCGATATTTATGCACTTTACGGGGCTCTAAATTAGGGTTTGGCCTAAAGAAGGGAAAGGAAGGAAAAGTTGTTTAGAATAGACGCGAAAAGAGATGATTCCCCCTTCCTCCCATGACCACAACATTCAGCATTTTGCTAGAGCGCACGGACATTTTTCTCGAACTTTTTTTTTCCGTAGACGGCGAAAAGTTGACATTGATGAATATTGCTATTGCTACATTTGAATAGGATGGAAATTGGGAATATGATATGTGCAGGTTTTGGATAGATGAAAAGGCCGACGAGTTAGCAGAGGATGAGAAAGGAACGAGAAGGGAAGAGAGGGAGGAGAGCAAGAATTAGAAGCCACTAGGAAGCGAAGGAAGCAAGGGGGATATTCGATTTGATGCCGATGCCCAAGACATTCTTGCCCAGGGCTATTTCTGGACCACATTGCTCGTGCTCGGAGAATCTGTCAACATCGCGGTCTCGTCGATCTTCCGTAACTTTGACGGTTTTGTGGTGCTTGGTACAGAACCTTTGAAAATCAAGGTTTATGATGTTTCGTAAAATGTCGCTTACATTCTATTCAGCTACCTAACTCACTTGATATAATAAACTCGAACTTTCGCTTCAGTCTCTATAGAATAGAATTGATAAGCCCCTGAAGGTAATTGAAAATAGGTAAAACATTGAAATTTCGAAGTTAGCCCTACTTCAAACTCTATTTTTCACGACCTTTCTTCGAAAACCTAGCTTCATGAATACTCTTGTAGGTAATTAATTTTAGATTCTCTTGGGCTTTTCCAATCTACTCAGATTTTCTCTACCTTTGTCCTTAACTTGCTCAAATCCAAACTCGATTGATCTCTGGGAATTTCATTATTTTTCGCAGTCCATTTCATGGAATATTTTCCCCGAATTGACCGAAAACTGATAGAATTTTGCCGCGGTGTTCGTTTTGAGCGGCTCTTCTCGGCTTTTATGATATTAGGACATCTGAGGGGAAGGAAGGAAGGGCTGAAGAAAGGCGTTAGGTGATGAAGGGATATGAGATAATTCGAGAGGGGAGGGGAAGGATAGGGGACTGGGAAGGCAGAGTCGGGCTGAGAACTGAGGATAAGCAGCTCAGGCCTCAGAGCTAAACTTCTAGGGCCATCGAGTTATGTTTTTTCTATGCATAAGCAGTTTTGCAAGGGACGGATCGCTAAATTTCATATCCATCTGCCCTATTCCGTCCACATGCCCAAGGAAGATGAATTTGACCCAGTCACTCCATAATCGAAATTCCATTTTCAAATTTTCGAACTTAGAACTGAATTCTCATCGGAGAAGTATTTTGAACAGGAAGTTTGTTTTCTCTAGTGTGTGAGAACTCAAATCTATTTTTGCGCCTGAACACTTCCAAACTAAAGTTGCATTCTGTATGCGTCACTCTTGCACATTGGGGAGTAGGTCCTCAAAATGACCCTGATGGGAAGTAAACAGCCATTAACATTTGCGTAATGAGTTTGTATTCATGAACCTTCACTATCTGTGATTTTTTAATCGATTCAAATTTTTTGGTTCCAAAAATGTGAGACCAGGAAATGCCATAGATTGTGATGGGAGTGATCCATTCCTTTTCGTCTTACTGTTTACCTTTCTGAAAAAATATTCAAACAGATCCGTTCAAAGATTTACTTGCACCAGTTTCGTTTCAAGATTTCACTTTCATGTTCCTGATCTAAATTATAATTTTAAAAAATAGCTGTTTTCCTTCAATCAAAAAATTAAACTTTATTCCATTATAGTCAAAATCATTGATTGCTTCAGTAAATTTATGCTGCTGACTTTTCAGAAGAATAATTGGCTTTTTGAATACGCCAGTTGGTCGGTCTCCCGATCATTTGAATACAGCCGTAGAGGTAGGAATTTGAAAAATGAATATGGGAAGGGAAGGGTTAGGATTTGGTAAGCTAACTCTGGTATCAATGGTATCAAAAGTATGCTGTTCGATATACTGATCGTTTCGATACTAATATTTCCCTATCTGGTCTTAACGCTACTACTATACTCCATTTTTCAATTTGTTACCTCACCGGCGTATTCAAACAACCAGACGACAGGCCAACTAGATATATATATATATATATTTTTAAATCGAATAATTAAATTATCTGCAAAAATTTCCCGTAATCTGATATCTGATAGAATCAACAAAGCAAAATATATACGGAACTATTGTTTCCCATTTGAATTCAAAGTTTCGAGCGTTCAAATTAATTTCCGGCCGAATTTAACGACCACTTTAAAAGGCGCGAATTTCCCGCGTGTGGGTCTTTCTGACAGAGATGCAAAGTAAAAATTTGTTCGATGTTGTAATTTGTGGTTCTCGTTGATGCGGAGAGTGTTCCTGACATATCCTAGCCGACTATTCCCCCCTCACCCATTGCCTTTTCCTTCCATTTCTACCTACTTACTCCTTCACTCTTTGCTCACTCTTATTGTATCATGCAGTGGGGATTCTCGTTCTAATTTCCATTCGCATTTGCCTGTCGTTTTATTATTTTCGTTTCACCTATAAAAGCTCATTCATTGTCTTTGGTTCTAAATTGAAAACTTCGCTTGATTTTTGAATCCCGTTCTGCCAATTTCCTCTCAATTCTCTCCAAACTTCCCTCTAATTTATTCATCATGGTCCATTTCGTCATGGAGTAAGTAAATATTCAACTTATCACTTGCTTCTATGCAATATCCCATTTTGATTGATGCCAAGTCGCCATAATTAATCATTCTTCTTGGTTGGTGAACTCGAATTTATCTTTGGTTTCATTCAGAATTATGCAAGCAAATTCATCATGCGAAGACGAACTCATTCTCATAGAGAAATTGAACGATTTCTTTCGAGACGAGGACGTCCATCCTGACAGCGAACACTCGAATACGATGGTAAATATATTTTGGGAAATTAGGCGAAACAAACTAGAGTCTATTTGGATTTTGAATCTACTTTGCACTTCAGAAAAATGTACAAACTCGAAGCTATCAACTAGCAAAAGCGTAAAATAAAATTTGAATGATTTCTTGCTAGCTGTTATACAGAAATTTATAGGATTTCTAGAAAAAAAAAGGGACAACGATAACTCAACAATTTACTTCAGCTTGGCTACCTAATATTCTGCGCGTACATGGTGGTGATTTTCTTCGGCTCGATCGGCAACTTCCTCACGATGACTGTTGTGGTCATCAACCCGTCCATGCGCACCACGAGAAATTTCTTTATCCTCAATTTGGCACTTTCGGATTTCTTCGTGAGTATATCTTCTCCTTTTTCCTTGCAGAGATAAAAATATTTTGAGTGAACGCCTTGTTTGAGATAAATATGACTACGCTCTGAAGGAGAACTTTCCACCCAAAATAAATTTACAATCAGAGGTGTTGAATAGAGAATAATGCAGGCAAATATTCGACAAAAAGATGCAAGTTCTGGAATAAATTGTTGACATTTATTTTCTTTTTGCATAGAAAACATGCATTTTGATAAATGAAAATGAGCGATAGAAAGCATAAGAGTTGAAAAAATAGATTTTGCAATAGAAGGATTTTCCCATGTCATTTGAAGGTTGTTGAAAAATTTACTTACTTTAAAGCGGAAATAAAATGACAATTGAAATCCAAGAGAAAGTTCAAAAGCGCATATTGCAATGTTGAAGATTAGGGGTTTTAGGATTTATTCTGTAATTCATAATCGTTATTGAAACGAAAGTGGCAATAGAGGAAAGAAATAATTTGAAATTGAATCTCAACATTTTTGCAGCGCAATAAAAACCAACATCTCTGTTGTAGCAACTTTGTGCCGAATTTAATGAAAGACTTTCAGGTATGTTCAGTAACGGCGCCGATGACGCTGTACACAATTCTGTACACGTTCTGGTCTTTCGGCCGCGCACTATGCAAAATCACAGGGTCTCTACAGGGATTTTCCGTCTTCCTCTCCACTTTCTCGATAACTGCCATTGCTCTAGACAGGTCTAGTAATTCTCTCATTTCGAAGAATTCATCCTTCGCTTCTAGGTATGTATTGGTAATTTTTCCGACAAATCGACAACGGCAACAAAACTTATCGCTTATTTTCTTCCTTATGATTTGGACCTCTGCTATTATTTTAGGTTTGCACAACCATCGCTTTCTTTATACTATTTTAAATCTTTAGCCATTCCACTATTTATCGCCTCGGGTATGGACACAATTCCTCTAGACAGTAATTGTGGCAACTTCATTAACCTCTGTCATGAACAAGACCACATTTGGAATAAGGTATGACAATTTTATTTTGAATTTTTACTTTATGCTATTATTGAAAAGATAACTTTCAATATCAATACATGCACTCGATAGTAGGTGAAATTCTTGTCTTGCGAGAATGTCTGCCAAGCCTTGCGCAACCTTAATTGCTCACCATTTTATCATCTGAAATGTGGCTAAGTTCTAAATAAAAAATCTAAGTAGGAAAAGTTGTTTTGTTTCAATTTTTACCTGACTTGTGCCGAGATTTTGCATTCAAAAAGGCGACGAATCTAAATCGCTTCAAGCTCTAAGCATGCGAACATCATTTTCATCAGATAAGAAACCAGTCTGGAATATATGAACATCATTATCATAACTCAACTTTGCAAATTTATTCAATAAGATATTCGTCAAACGAGAGGGTATCCTACATTCAACTGGTTTTTTTCATACCGAATGTCGACAATTTTAGATGCCGATTTCGAAGAAGACCTATACGCTATCCGTGCTGGCCGTGCAATACGCCTTCCCCCTCTGCAGTCTTGTGTTCGTATACTCTCGAATTGCACATCGAATGAAGATGCGCTTCGTCAACCGACACAACTCCCTGAATAATCACTCGGACGATTCCAACGCCAGGAGGAAGTAGGCATAATATTTGCATCAATTTTTGAAATATCGAAATACAAAGGCCTACATTTGCTAGCAGATTTGAGAGTCTCTATCAATTACGCCTCAAGCAATATTTATCATCAAAGTATTTTTCAAGTGCACCCTCTTCAGTATTGAAAGTATGTAGAAATTTTGAAAACTCAAGCCAGAAACTGAATCTTTCTTCCAGTTTTGCAATTCGTATCATGATGTTGAAAAAGTGAACTCATTTTAAAAAATATAATAACTAATGAGTGGGTAGAAACAACGTTTACAAATCATCACACACCCTCGCTTGATTTTCTAATTCATTCGGGAATGCATTCTTTAAAGTCGGCTATCATTAGCATCATTACTTCTTATAAATTGCAAATTGATGAGGGAATTATGCAAGGGAAGAGTTCCTCATGGGAATAATTTAGCTTGAGTCATCAGCCAACAACAAAATACAAGCATAAAGATAGAAGAATAGAAATTAAATCATTTTAATCAACACATTTCAGATCCGTTTTCGACCGACAACGACGAACTCATTTACTTTTGATGTGCGTCGTCGCTGTTTTCGCAGTTGCCTGGCTGCCACTCAATATTTTCCATATCGTAAATATTTGAAAATCTTTTACCAATTGATTATACACTGCATTTTCTCATGAATTTTATCTTTCATGAAAACTTGATCTTCTTGTGTAAAAATGAAATCATAAGCGTCCGGAAGAATTTCAAATTTGAATATTCAGAATTTTTAGTTCAAGACAACTCTTGCAAAAATTTCATTATTTTTTATAGAACCTACACCTTGAAACTAACAGACTCTAAGTTCAGTTGACCACATTCGATTGGATCAAATTCTCAGTGCCGACATTCGCCTTTTGCCACGTGACGGCGATGTGCTCCGCCTCCCTCAACCCCGTCATCTATGCATTCTTCAACCAGAACTTCCGAACTGAATTCATTCGACTCATCGATCGGGTTGGATTGCGGTTAGTAGTTCTACTGAAATTTGCATATCTGAATATAAAAATAGGAAGGAAGTCCTCTGTGACCGTATCAGTGAATGATTCGAGTGATCATGATGTGTTCTTGAAATTTTCTGAAAGGACATTTAAATTTCTCGCAAATCTCTGCATATAGAACAACTGTGCCTGTATCCAGAAAACTTTATTTCATTGGAATAAGTTACTCTTTTGAAATAACTTTCTAGGCATTCCAAAGAAATAACTTATTCCGCTGAATAAAGCTTTCCGGATACGAATACTGATAGAGACTATTAGCAAAATTACACCTTTTCTAATCAAAAATCTGGCATCTTTGCCCAGCAAGATCTATTTTCGCGATATAATCTCTTCGCATACACACTAATTAGGCGTTTTTAAGTTTCAGAAAGATTCGTCTGTTCTTCTTTGAGAATCCCGAGGATTACAAGACGACGAAGACAGACCTGTCCCCTCGAACCCTCCGACTGTCTCTGCCAACGAAGTCGAATGCTCGACAATTTCCTTCGATGTCCGTCTGCAGTCAGACAGTAATTCTGCCCAGGCCGCAGCACGACGAAACGACCATACTGAGCGATAATCCAAACTGTCAGATATTTTTGCAACCGGGGGATCAACTATTATGAAATTCACTATGCAAGTGTGCAATTCTGTCATAAAGTGATCAAGAAGATATTTCATAAAAATGATCCAGCTAATAAAGGGAAAAGGAATTTCCGATCTTGATGAATGGTCTTCTTGTCTATCATTAAGGCGTTTGTGATTCTATTATTAATTTAATCAGAATAAAAATTCGATATTCTAAATTTTTGAAGGCATTTAACAAAAATAAACCAAACCAAGAAGTAATTTGTCAGATAAACCTGGGATGAATTGCGAAGAAATAAATCTTGCAATTCAATTCGAGATCAAATCTTCTCTTCAGGCATCAAGTTGCAAATTTCCAGTTTTATTCTTTTTTTTTTTTCTTTCTATTTATCTCGAGAATTTTTATTCGTTCTTTCCCTGAACCAGTTCAGCACCAGCGCTCTATTCTGATTTACTAGACCCGAAATGTCTCTAGTAAATTAAGACTCACTCAAACAAGAAAAGTGAAATTCGACACTCATCACCAACAAAGCTGCCTACATTTGCATGAATATTCATCGAATTTTCAAGATTCTTAATTGTCAGAGTTTGTTTTGCGGAGGTTCATTCAAGCCTCGTGCAAAATAGGAATTCACAATGCAGTTGTGAATTTTTCCATGTGATTACAACGATTTTTTTCATAAAATGTCGAGCTTTTTTTCATCATCTTAGTGGTTTATTATAGATAAAATTCTATATTTTTGAAGCGCAATCCTCAAATTGGGGTAAATACAGATATGATTTTCATACATCTAGCAGGATTAGCAAAAATTAGAATTTAAAAAATCACTGGAAGTTCTTGCTTCTGAATAGATATCTTGGGTTTAAACTCAACACAGATATCGAAGTTTCCGGTCTACGAAATATCACAAGTTCAAAGAGTGAATAATCCTGGTTTAATTCGCACATGACTGATTGAACCGTCTGCATTTTGCATCCTCAACTTATTGACCTTCTTCCCACGGACTCTTTCTTGCAGCCCTCTCACCGCCCCTATCATTCAATCATTTCATCACAAAATTCACGATTTCTATTTATTTCGCGCATTTTCTAAGCACTGTCTAAGTCACTTTATTGAAAGTGCCCGACGTGAATTTTAACCTCGAATTTCTCAGACCTGGCCTATAATAAGTCCGATTGCAAACCGAGTGCCAACTCGTACGTGCAGGTTCGTTGGGAATTTGCTAAAATTGATTAATTCTCATAAAATGATGATATCAGCACAATTATTTCAACTAATCGTTCTATTCGTTATTGCGTTGCTGATTATCGGAATTTCATCAGGTAAGAAATTTCGATAGTTATCATATCCAGATCAGTAGCTGTAAAAATTTCAATTCAAAATTGAACCTGAAAAGCATGAATTAATTTTTGAATTGTTTAAACTGACACTTTCGACCGGTAGCTCGTATTTGACGGGATGACAGAGCAAGGAATAGCGAACTGCTTTATTGTGTATTTGACGAAACGCAATAGAAATTCATATGAATTGCACAGACAAAGAAGGCGTTTCGTCATTCTATCGCTTACAAACCGTATTTCAATCATCACTCATGCTGTGACTGATGTTTTGCAATTTCAGAATTTTAGGATTTGTATTTCACTTCACGATAAAAAAAAATGACGTTTTTTCAGAGTGTGGAATGAGCTGCGTTATGAAAACGGTGCCACGAAATTATGCACCCCGTGAATACAATAGCTGCACGTGCATTTCTCGAGTGGATAAGGACAGGATAAATCCGACGATGCATATTTCGACCCGACCAGACAGATGCATTCCGACATACACGTAAAATTTCCATTCCCTATTTCTATTCCATCATAAATCGATTTCCGAATAAAATATTACTTTTTCAGCATGCTCACATTTCAGATCGCTGAAATTTCGAAACAGAACAACCGGTTACGTCATTCAGCATCTTGCAACTGTGAAGGCTTGCGTAGGCCGAAGTAATGCTAAACAAATATTGGTTCTGATGAATTTTCGAATAGAATATTATCTAAAAAATCATGATTAAATATTTAAGAGGCATTCTTTGTAAGAATCAGACAAAACTATGGGTATCTAGGCACAGGTATAA